>JANAVB010044004.1:0-36635 GCA_029216955.1 Iris pallida | reverse complement strand
ATATATATATATATATATAATTATATATATATATATCTATATTTTTTTTTTTTAATAAAAACTCCCATTTTATTCTATAATGCAAAACGAAGTTATACAAGTATACCATCAGGCGCAAAATGTCGAAGCCTATACACGTGTACTAACAAAAGAGGGGAGAAAAAGGAACCCAAACGACTAGACCCGAGATAGGAGGGAGTTCCAGAAGGCCGTCTGGCCTTGTTGGCAGAGGGATCTCCTCTTGCTACATTGCTTGATGTTCTCCCTAATAAGCTGGTTACAGAGTAATGATGGTCTTCATATCTCGCCTTGTTGTGATTCTTCCAGATTACCCATATTGCAGCTGCTGCTACGATCTGGTGGCCATGGGACGCAGAACCACAAGCCGCTACGAGGTCGTCGAAGCACCCGCCCCTAGAACCATCCTGCAGCGTTAGGAAAGAATACTCCAGACCTTGACCGATAGGTCTCCCTGAAAGAAGATGTGGTCCACCGTTTCTGAATTACGATTCGTGCAGCATGTGCATGCTGACACAATGCTGAAGCCGATAGTGGTGAGAGTGTCATCAGTGGGTAGGATCTCGCGAAGGGCTCTCCAAACAATGAAGGACCACTTCTAGGGTATGCATGTCTGCCAGAAGTGTGCTATGCTAGGGAGAGGCTCTGTTGTACTATGGACCACTCATCTGGCCGATCTGACGGAGAAGGAACCCGAAGCATCAACCGACCACTGAATTTCGTCTATGGCACATCCGATTGTCAATCCGTAATGTCAGATGCGTTCTATGGCCTCTGGATCGGCCCAATCCCGAACCTTGTTCCAACTCCAGGTATTATCATTGGGGTCGCACATGTCCTTGATCTTGCAGTACCTATGGGCTTCTGAGAGATTTGGAAGTAGGGTGTCTCCAACCCATCATTCCAGGAATGTCAAAGATTCATCGTTGCCCACCTGGAGAGGCATCCCCGGTTCGACAAGAGAGCGACCGATGGGATTTCGATGCCACACCGCGAAGGATCTGCAGTTAGATATAGCCATAAGTTCTGAGTCGTACGGAGCTTCTACCACAGTTTTATTAAGAATGCTTTAACGATATGGGAGAGTTTGGAGAATCCCAGGCCCCCTCCCCTGTAGGACGCGCCATGGTATCCCAACTAGCCCAATGGTGTTTGTCGCTGCCATCACTATGCCCCCAAAAGAAGTTACAAAACATGCTCTCGATCGAATAAAGCACTTTCTTTGGGGGAAGCAAGCCGCAAGGGTGTAGATGGGTATTGATGTGAGCACGTGCTTGATAAGGATCATCTTGTCCCCCAGGGACAGAGTAGCATTATGCCAACCTTCAAGTTTTTTCTGATGCGTTTGATCAGGTCCTCAAAAATGCCACCGTTGGATTTCTTGTACACGAGGGGGCAGCCGAAACAGTTGAACGAGGGATGCTTTATGGGGAAGGAGGTGGTATTGGAGAGATTAGTCGCATACTCTCTCTTAATATTATGGTAGGCGTAGATGATACTTTTATCCGGGTTGACCTTATGGCCTGAGCACCTGACGTATCTTTGGAGGGTATTGTGGACGACATCTACCGGCCCAATGTCCCCGGAAGAGAAAATGAGGATATCGTCAGCAAATGCCAAGTGGGTAATAATCGGGCAGCCACTGGCAGTGTGGTAGTATTAGAAGTTGGTAGTGCATGCCTTCTTATTAAGGTTCCTGCTCAAGGCATCCGTCGTAATAATGAAGATGGTGGATGATAGAGGATCTTCTTGCCTCACCCTACGAATCGATTTAAAGAAGCCGTCAGCCTGACTGTTGATCACCGTAGAAAATTATGAGTTGTTGATCGATCTCCACATGATGTTGGTCTAGGTTTCGGAGAATCCGAAAGCTCTGAATACCCAGATCATAAATTTCCTATCCACCCTATCATACGCTTTCTCCATGTCCAATTTGATAGCTATATTGCCCCCTCTTGTCAGGAACTTCATACTGGTGATTAACTCTTGAGCCAACATGATATTATCCTGAATATTTCTGCCACGAACAAAACCACTCCGCTCCTCGGAGATGATCTTTGGAAGGATACCGGACATACGGGAGGCAACGATCTTGGATATAATCTTGTTGGTGAAGGTGCAAAGACTGATTAGACAAAAATCGCAGAATGTCTCCAGGTTCTCTTTCTTTGGGATGAGGATCAGGTTGGTGCTCGAGATGGCTCTTGGGTACGTGGCTCCTTGAAAGAAGGCTTTGACCGCTTCATGGATATCCGCCTTGATGATGTCCCAGCATGTGCAAAAAAATACTACTGAAAACCAGTCTAGATCGGGCGTACTATGCTCGTCAAGGGCCCAGACGACATCTTTCACCTCTAGCTCAGACGGAGGGAGTTCAAGCTGGGTATTATCGTTGTCGCTGATGAGGTAAGGAATCTCCTTCAGGAATGTGTTGTCCCTAATAACCGTCTCTTTGGAGAATAGTTGGGAGAAGAACTCCTCCGCCGCCGCTTGGATACTTCTTTGGTCTTTGTTGATGTTCTCGGTGTCGTCAACTATTTGGTGAAGAGTGAGTTTCTGTCTGTGACCATTGACGCATGCATGGAAGTAGCTCGAGTTTTTGTCTCCCTAGCTGTCCTATTTAAGCCTCGCTTTCTGCTTCCAAAAATCTGTCTCGACTTTCAGTCAAAATTTGAGGATAGCTTTTGTGAGGTTAAGGGCAGTCCTAGTTGCTGGGGATCTGTCAGTCATGAACCTGGTTTCTGCCCGATTGACGTCATCCTCAGCCTCACGGATAGCCTAGAAAATGTCCCATAGGCCTGCTTGCTCCAGACCGCTAGGGCTTTCCTTGTGGCTTTGAGTTTGTTGGCCACCCGATGGGAGGGGTTCTACGGAGTCCGCGCTGTTCCAAGCTTCCATGACAATACCCAAGAACTGGGGTGCGCGCCCTCGTGCGCAGCAAGCTGCACGCAGGTACGGGCCGCGTATGCTATTTTGGCACGACGTGTCGTCGTGTCATCGTGTCCTAGACCTACCCCAGGACCCCCCAGCTACGTGCACAAGCACGTGGCGTTTCGTTGTGTGTGCGGCGCTCAAACGAGCGAGAACGCACGCGTATCACGCGGTATCGGGAAATTTTGATACGCATTTTGTGGACATGACATGGACACGATTTTGAACCCAAGAGTATACAAACGCATCACGTGGGTCGAGACAAACGTGTATACCGAGTTTCGCGGGTTCGTTTGGTGTATTTTGTATTTTGGGTCGTTGTGTAACTTGGATGAGTTTTCTTTGATTTTGATTTTTGAGTTAAATGTGATATTTTGATTTCCAGCTTCTTAGCTTCTAAAATCTGTGTTTACAGGACTTATATGAGGTTTCGGATATGTGGGAACCAACTTTTGGCTTTGTTTCATAATTTTCCATCAATTACGAGTATATATATGTTTTCTATATATATATATATATATATATGTTTTCTATATAGCTATGTATATATATGTTTAATTATATATGTATAAAATCCCGTTGAAACCCATTCCTAATGCATACATATTGAGAATGGGTCAAGGGAGATATTATTCCAGATTTTAGACTCTTTATATTATATCGCATCATTGCATATCTTTTCATTTTGAGCATTTGTGTGTATATATATATATATATATATATATATATATATATATATATATATATATATATATATATATATAGTATATTAAATTGTGGTATACCACGGTTGCATTTTACTGTTTTTAATCTCAAATTTATCCCATTTCAGTAAGCTCCAGGACGCACACACACACCACCATTTGTTAGATTTAGGTTTTGTTTGTATTGTATATACACATGTGTGTGTATATACCTATATGTATGCAGATATTATGCTTGGAATTTCTCTTAGAGTAGATTGTAGTGGTGTATATAACTATAGGAGTCCTGGGACAGATTTGGTTTGTCATTTCGAGCCTAGTTTAGTGGAATTGGCCGACAACTTGACCAAATTGACAAAACTTTGGGTCAAACTTGATCCAATTCAACTCAAACGAACTCCAAATGACCTAGAATTTTGTGTATGACCTAGAAATTAGTAGACTGACTAGTTGACCCAGGTTTGACCAGGTTTGACCAGCATTGACCAGGTTTGACCAGAGTTGACCGAGGGTTGACTTTGACCGAAATGGACCTAGAAGCATATAGTCTTGCATTGTAGCGATTTCTTTTGATATTGTGGACTTGGTTGTGACATGGGTATACTTTAAATAGGTTTACATTGCCCCAGTTTAGCTACACTTCATCATCAGCAGTTCAGTTTGCCAGGCGAGTATATTCTCTAATCTTTTCATACTTCTTTGGATATGTTCTCTTGTTATAGACTAGTATACTTGATGCTGACACGACGTTCACACGGATTAGTACCCTATGGATCTTTTCATGCGATGTTATCCCCTCGGATACATCGAGTATGTCATGTTCATGTACTTTATCATGGCCATCATGTACTCCATGTATTTATATTATCCATGTGCACTCATATGTTATTCATGTACACTCATGACCATATGAGCCCCATGTATAAAGTAGTTGTTATCCATGTGTAATAACATAACATGCATTGATCCTTGTGTATTGATTGGGGGCAGGGAGAGTGTAGTTGGTTATGTGATCATTATCCCCAGTAGGTATCTATGTGCACTCCATAGCTGTATCCATATGCAACCCAGACCGTTTACATAACCAATTCATGCTCTAAATCACGTAGATGGTTATATTTCTCTATTTATCATATTATATTCTCTCTCTTGTTGATTTCCTTTACAGCGAATCATGTATAGTTTTCTATAGCTTGCTTTATATGTCCATTCCTGCTATGAACTGTTGTGAGAGATATGTGCTCGTTCCGTCCTGACTGGGCATGTTGAAAATTTTACAGGTATTGATGAGGAGTACTGCCCTACTTATTATGGCATTGGCTTAGATGACACTGGCGACGTGGACCCTCAGGAGGATCTAGCAGTCGCTGAGGACTTGCCTATAGTCTAGCTGAGACTTAGTTTTTATTGTCCTTTCACTTGAGACTTATGAGTTATATTTGAGATTTATTCTGGTGGTTTACACTTAGACTTCTATTTATGTTGAGACCCTCTTGTGATTTCTATTCTATTCCATCTTAGTATTGTGATTGAGTTACTTATTATTTTACTCTCCATTCGAAGCTTATTCTAGACTGTGTTAGATACAATGACTCAGGACAGCGTTCTACCGCCGACACTGCGGCATAGGCTGGGCGTATTCACTTCTCGTGCCTTTCACTGGGTGCGGGTCGTGACAGTGTTCGCTTCAGAAATCTAGGAACCGAAAACTCTTTTTGTTCATGCCTGAGTTTCTAGTAATTCCAACTAGCAGGGGGCGTGGTCGGATTCATTGGCATTGAGATGGGAAAGCTTAGTGGTAGTCCCCATTCTGTACCATTGGGCGTCCGTTAGGGCCCTGTCTAGGCAGGAATATTGACGACGGTTGCCTTTCTGCATGTTGCACCAGGTGAAGGAGTTGTCGGTGAACGACATGGAGGAGAGGTGGGAGTTAAAAATAAAGTTATTGAAATCTTGCATGGCCGTAAGAGGGAAAGGGCGATCGCTAGTCTTCTCTTCTCTGCAGGTGATAGCGTTAAAGTCCCCAATGCAAAGCCAAGGGAGGTTATTCTGGTGTAGATGTATGTCCAGGAGATTGTTCCAAAGTTGTTTACGCTCCGCGATGTCGCAGCTGCCGTAAACCGCGGACAGGATGGCGCACTTGGTGAGCAGCCGATGTTCCATCCAGCAAGATAGGGCCTGCTTGGAGTCTTGAATGACTCTGATGTTGACGTCCTTCGAGTAGAGGATCCAAATGTCGTGTTTGCCGGCAAAGGCCGTTGGAAAGCCTAACTGCAGTTGAATGGGTTTGAGTCTCTTATGGGAAATTTTGGGTTCAATGATGATCAAAATATCAATCTTGTGAGTTTTATTGAGGCTGGTGATTCTCCTCTTGGTAGGTTTGTTAGCCAGACCACGGATATTCTAGGAGAGGATGTTCAGCATTAATAGAGACGGAGGGGGGTTGGTTCGCCCGTATGGATGGGGGGTTGGTTAGTCCGCTTGGCTGCGGACCTGGTTTGGATCACCGGTGACTCTCCGGCTCCTTTAAGTTCTGGTTTCCTGATTGTGTTGGTAACCTCTCCCATCTTCGAGGTGGATAAGCTAGCAATAGAATCCTCGAGGTGGTTGATGGGAATGTCTTCGGGTGGTTCGATCAAGTCTCCTGCCTAATCCGACATGGGCTTCTCAGGGGGAATGAGAATGGAGTCGTCCATGTTGCCAAACTGGTCTCCTTCTGATTGGAGGGAGAATCCTGCGACGAGGACTTGAAGTCCTCTACGGGCTTGTTTTGGCCCTAGCATAGGTAGGGCTTCTATGACATCGACTTCGTGGAGAGGATGAACCTCTTGGATGTAGTCTGTGGTGTGTAGAAGTTCTTGGGGGTCCTCCTCAGCGGCTGTCGGATTCGAGTCGCTGATGCCTACTGGGTTCAGCTGGGGAGCCACCGAGGGTTCTCCAACAGATGTGATCTCAAGGGAGGGTTCGGTCGCTTCCGCGATGAGGACGTTGAACTGATTAGAAGGGGTCAGATTTGATGGGTGGTAGGGGATTACCGTTCTGTCCGAGGAGGTGCCGTGGCCTGATTTTCCTTCACTGGAGTGAAATATGGTGAGAGAGTTCGGTAGTAGTAGCAGGGGGATCGGGTGAGCAATTGAAGCTTACCCTCTTTGGGGAGGGATTCTTGCTTAGTAGGTTTCTTCTTGAGCTCTGGGTGAAGATGGTAACAATGCTTCGATAGATGACTGCACAGATGGCAGCGAGAGCAGAAGATAATGTGGTTATTATAGACGATTTGGTGGGTGTGGGACCGGTTGCCAAGTTCAATAAGGATACGATTAGGGGGCTCGGAAGAGAGATCAAGTTCCACACAAATCTTCATATAGTGGGCTTTAGACAGGTTGATGGTTTCTGCTACTGTGGCCACATAAGTCCCGAAGGTGTTGGCTATACGCCTAAGGGCTGCTGGGACGAAGCAAATGAGGGAGAGGTTGGGAATGGTCACCCAGGCGACGACCGTCGCTGAGTCTTCCTTGGTGCTAAAGTTCACGGACCATTTGATAATCTTCATCTGGTGGGAGTCCACCCTGCTGGTGCCTTTGGAACACACAGTCCTGTGGTCAAGATCAGAAGAGAGGTAGAGCAGGATGTGTCTAGGGTCAAGAGGTGCGACCCTGTATACTGCAGTGAGCCTCCAATTGGCAATAACCTCCTGAACCCTAGATAGTTTCGGGCAGCCTGAGGAGAATTTGAGAACGAAGGAGTGGAGGAAGGAGATGGCCGGGGAGGTTAGCTCCTGCTTGGAGAATAGGACTGTAGGCACTGGAGATGGTACCGAATATTCAACTTTGGGAAGGTGGACATCAGGGAACAAGAGTCCCTGTTTTGCCGCTCTGTCCGGACGAAGCTTGTCAGCGTAGGAAGTCAACGGATGGTTCGACGGAGGAGGGGGTCCTTGTACTACGCAAGGGAGGGCCCACGCAGAGACACGTAGGGTGGGTAGGGGGTGGGGGGACGGCCTGTCATGCCCCAGAACCAGAATACTGGAGAGCGGGGGACAGACATAGCTAGCTACGTACATTGAGGTAGAATCTACCTCGATATACGGTCACGGTTGTCTAGATACATGAGGGTTTAACTACAAGCCATCAGTCTCTTATGGTCATGAACAAGCCTATTGTCTCAATCTGAAGCAAGTAAGTAAATGTTACAAGATGTTAGAGCACCAAATATATAATAGTAAGGCATCCCATACATTACATATTTGGATGATCATGCAGCTAGTCGTACAAAAGATGAGGACTAGCAAGAGTTTCAGTCATACATGATCAACCCTAGGATTTTTCAATCATGTTACAGCCCGTAGGCAGACAGTAAGTAAAGTTGCAAACGAGCTGACACTTGTTCGACGGCTATACGCCTCAAAAGAATAATTTTACAATAGAGTGGGAGAGCCAAAATAAAAACCCACTCGTTGCCAGGGTTACACCTAGTGGTCACCATCTAGATGGAAGGTAGGGAGATACTTTGGAGCTGCTCCGGTATCTGGCCATACAAAACCAGCTGGATTAGATCCCAGGAAGAGCAAGTGCCACAAAGGAGGCTTTACTTAAGAACTAAAACCAGCATTTAGCACAAAATATAGTTATAAAAAGACTGGAAATATAGAAAATCATGATGATATACGATAAGATAACCATGGGACTGTTCAGATAACCAAGTTACAACCCTTAAACCAAACAAGGACCGGGGTTGTAACCCTTCGTCTGAACGAAACTTGGTTTTCCACCATTTATCGACAAAGTAAGCACAAGCATTCAGGTCATGCTAACAATCTTGTACAGGATCAGGACAAGACTAGACTGGGTTAGACTCCATCCAATCAATCATGGCCAAGCAAATGAGTACGGCTTGATACTTTAACTAACTAGGGTTATCACAGGCCTAATTACTAGCAAGATGCAATGAGATTGTTCCAACAGCCACAAGTCCTGCAGACCATCCAAGCTATCCGGACGCAAATTAGGGGTTAAATTTATGTGGGTACATCGTCCAGGATACGCATGTACCCTTAAGTAGCTTGAAGGGTGCAACACATGTCAGTGTGCTGGAAATGTGCCCTACTCGACGGCAGGCTACAGATCCCAGGTGGGGCACCCAGATAACAGGATTGCCTGTAGCTGTGAAATTTCTTCATGACTACTGGATTATTCTAGTTATTAGCCTTAGTCAGTTTCAGTAGGTACCCCTGACCGTTGTACTCAGGGGTCCCTGCCCTAGACATGATGCGAGATAGTACTGGTTCGTTTGTACAAACACAATCGTCCACGGTGTCCAGGCCATTCATTCTTGTCATGTCATGCTAGCCGTCGCAACAGCATTCAATAGTTCCCATCATGCTTATTAGTCATGTCTTGTCATGTCATGCCATGTCATGTCAGTTACTTGTCATACCATGCCATATACAATTATCAGTCCAATCGTGTCAATCAAGTCAAGGTTATCAAGTCCGTGACAAGAGGGTGTAAGAACAAAAGGGCACACGGGTACGCATAGGGGCTCAAAGCCTCTACGCGAGATAAACTACGGTAGGCTAGGGGGGGCCCGAGCGTAAAATGGCTTTACGCGAGCAAGAACAAGGAAGGACCCCTCTACGCGAACAAGTACTCTACGCAAGCAGGACCTGAGGAAGGACCCCTCTACGCGAGCAAGTACTCTATGCGAGCAGGACCTGAGGAAGGACCCCTCTATGCGGGCAAGTACTTTACGCAAGCAGGTCCTGAAGAAGGACCCCTCTACGCGAGCAAGTACTCTACGCGAGCAGGACCTGAAGAAGGACCCCTCTACGCGAGCAATCACTCGAGCGGGACTCTACGCACGCGAGACTCTACGCGAGTAGGAGTCCCCTACGTAGAGCTCGAATGAGCTAGGCATAGAACAGATTACGCGGGCACGTAACGCGTGTGCATAAAAAGGGGACACTACGTGGGCACGTTAAAATGTGTGCGTAAAGAAGGAGATGCTACGCTGGCACGTAAAAACGTGGGCGTAAAGGAAAGTCACTACGTGGGCACGTATGAACGTATGCGTAAAAGGCTCATCTTCTCCCCCAGGGTGAGACTTGCAGCCATGGAGACTCAAGAACTCAAGGAACCCCATCTCGGCCAAGACTTAGTGAAATCCAGCAATTCAAAAGCCAAACTTGCATAAAATCAAAATTCCCACCACATGGAACTCTCCATTATCGAAAACAACCAAGTTCAGTAGATCAAAACCATGAAGATCAAAAATACTAAAACTAAGATCTACATGAAATGAACCATGAAAATTAAAAATACTAAGTCCTAAAGTGTCTTAGAATCTCGTGAGGAAGACAATGGAACAACAAAATTGAGTTCCTCCATGAAGCAAATTGAACTTGCCTACTGCGGGTGGTTGGTGGAGAAATGAAGAAGGAGAATAGTAATGGGAAATAAATGAGGAGAGAGAAGGGTTGTTTGGTTAATAAATGGGGGATGGTGGTAGGTAGGGGTTTGCATACTAACCCAAACCAAACCCAACCAGACCAAACCCAACCGAACTGATGCATGCCCCAGCCAGAATAAACAACACGAGCCATAAAATACCAACTAACCAATGCTAATGCAAGAAACCCAAGACTAGCCAGCCAAGACAAGTCGAAATATGGGTCCGAGATACGTACACGTATACCAAAATACGTATAACAAAAACCGAGGATGACAACTCTACCCATCTTGAAAGAATTTCATCCTCAGAATTTAATCAAGAGGCTAGAGATGTCGAGCATGCTACACTAATCACAGGCAAGATATAACTAAGCAATCAATCAAATAATCAATCATACAAGCAAGGAATCGAAGGCATGAGGCATAAGGAAGACATTATACCCCACGAGTCAAACAGGTCGGGATATCGCGATCGGATATCAATCTCACGCTCCCACGTTGACTCACCCAAAGAGTGATGACCCCAAGCAATACGGACTAACTTGATGGTCTTGTTCTTGATTATCTTCTTTCTTCGGTCCAATATAGATACGGGTCTCTCCTTATACGAAAGGTTGGTACCAACAAACAATTCCGAATGATCAAGGAAATGACTCAGATTCGGGATATACCATCGCAATTGGGATACATGGAAGACATCATGCACCTCACGCAACGACGACGGAAGAGCGAGACGATAGGACACATCACCTACTCGCTCTAGAATGTCGAATGGCCCTATATGCCTAGGACTAAGCTTTTTTCGTACGCTGAAACGAATGACGCCATGGGTAGGCAAGATCTTGAGGAATACATGGTCGCCGACAGAAAATTCAAGGAAACGCCGATGAGAATCGACCCAATAACGCTGGCGATCTTGTGCAACTCGAAGATGATCTCTGACTTACCTGACCACCTTAATAGTCCATGTTACCATCTTTGGACGAAGCATTTACTTCTCGTCTATATCGTCACAAGCTAAAGGAGATCTGCACTTTCTACCGTACAAGGCCTCATAGGGGGCCATCTGGATACTGGCCTGCAAATTGTTATTGTACGAGAACTCCACTAGATGTAAGTTATCTTTCCACGAACCACCGAAGTCAAGTGTACATGAACGCAACATATCTTCAATAGTCTGGATCGTGCGCTCTGACTGACCATCTGTCTGCGGATGATAAGCTGAACTGAACTTGAGATGAATCCCCAAACTTTTTTGAAGACTCTGCCAAAAGTACGATATGAATCTGGAATCTTTGTCGGACACAATACTGACTGGTACTCCATGCAACCTGACTATCTGCCTGAGTTACATCTCTGCAAGCTAATCCGTCGACTGACCAACCCTGAAAGGAAGAAAATGAGCTACCTTGGTGAGTCTGTCGACTACAACCCAGATAGCATCTCTCCCAGCTGGGGATCTAGGTAATCCAGTCACAAAATCAATGGTAATATACTCCCATTTCCATTCTGGGATCGGCAAAGGTTGAAGAAGTCCAGCCGATCTCTGATGTTTAGCTTTAACTTGTTGGCAAACTAAACATCACAAGACAAACTGGGCTATCTCCTTCTTCATACGATTCCACCAAAAATGTTGCCGGATATCACGATATATCTTCGTACCACCCGGATAAGTCGAATACTGAGAACTGTGAGCTTCTGCCATGATCTCCTGTCTGATATCACTACTGGGCACACAAAGATGCCTCCTATATCGAAGTGTACCATCCTCATGGATACATAACTCTGGTCTTCGTCCTGCTACACATTCTGCCCTAAGCCGCTGAAGCTTAGAATCTGATGACTGAGCTAACCTGATCCAATCAACTATACTGGACTGAACTTGCATGCTGGCCATCAATGCCACACTGGTAGGAAGAACAACTTCTATACCCATATTCTGAAGATCTACTAACAACTCTGGTTGTGCTGTTAGAAAATAAACTCCGGCTCTTCTGCTCAGTGCATCTACAACAATGTTGGCCTTCCCAGGATGATACTGCAGGTTGATGTTATAATCCATAAGTAGCTCTAGCCATCTCCTCTGATGCATGTTAAGATCCTTCTGGGTGAACACATACTTCAAGCTCTTGTGGTTGGTGAAAATCTCCACCCTATCTCCATACAAATAATGCCTCCACAGCTTAAGTACAAATACTATTGCTGCCAGCTCCAAGTCGTGGGTCGGGTAATTCCTCTCATGATCATGAACATTGACGTGATGCATAAGCTACTACCTTCCCATGCTGTATCAAAGCACATCCTAAACCTCTGCCTGAAGCATCACAATATACTGAGAATCCCCCGGTCCCATCTGGAAGCGTGAGAATGGGTGCCGTCATCAAGCCTCGCTTCAACTTCTCAAAAGATTCCTGACATTCTGTAATCCAAGCAAACTGCACATCCTTACTGGTCAACTAGGTCATAGGTGCTGAAATCTGTGCAAAGTCCAAAATAAATTGCCGGTAGTAGCCGACCAAGCCAAGAAAACTGCAAACTTCTGCAATGGTACTGGATACTGGCTTCCATTCTACTTCTGGTGATAATATGACCCAAATAGGAAATGCGATCGAGCCAGAACTCGTATTTACTGAACTTTGCGTACAACTAGTGCACTTTGAGAATCTGAAGAACAACTCTGAGATGCTGCTCATGCTCCGCTTCATTCTTGCTGTAGACCAGGATGTCATCTATGAACACAATCATGAACTGATCCAAATAAGGCATGAAGATACGATTCATGAGGTCCATGAATACTGCCGGCGCATTGGTTGCTCCAAAGGGCATAACAAGGAACTCCCAATGCCAATACCTGGATCTAAATGTCGTCTTCGGGATGTCCTGCTCTCTAACTCTGATCTGATGGTATCCTGACCGTAAGTCAATCTTCGAAAATATGGACGTCCCTTTGAGTTGATCAAACAAGTCATCTATCCTCGGGAGAGGGTATTTGTTCTTGATTGTCACTGAGTTCAAGGTACGATAGTCAACACATAATCTAAAAGTACCATCCTTCTTTTTCACAAGAAGCATCGGGGCTCCCTAAGGTGATCCACTAGCACGGATGAATCCCTTGGTCCTGAGTTCCTCAATCTTCTTATATAAAATCTCCAATTCTGGCGGTGCCATCCGATAGACTCTCTCTGACACTGGTGCTGTTACGGGGATCAAGTCTATGGTGAACTCGATCTCTCTCTCTGGTGGCATACCTGGAAGCTCTTCGGGAAAAACATCGAAAAACTTTTCTACAATTCTCGAAAACTAGACTGTCGCTGCAACTGCCATCTGGAATGCTGGAGGAGAAGGCTCTATTCCGCCTCGAAAAAATAAAAACTCTGGCTCACCAGGAATACTAAAAATAATCTTGCCAATATAGCAATCTATTCTAGCATACTGGTCTCTCAACCAATCCATCCCTAATACCACGTCATAATCGGCCATCGAAAATTCTATCAACCTAGCGGGAAACTCTCTACCGCTAACTACGATCCGACACGAGGAAAATACTCTATCTACTCCCATAAGTCCGTTAACAGTAAGTATATTGAGCCTTACTGATAATGACTCGGGCTCCAGTCCTATCCGTATCGTGAATCGTACAGACATAAATGAATATGATGTACCAGAATCAAACAATGCTGATGTTGGAAAGGAGTTGACGAGAATAGTACCTGCCACTACCTCACCTGATGCTAACTCCTCCTCCACAGTCAAAGCCATCACTTGACCTTGCCCTCTAGGTGTTGGTCCCCTCTGCTGGAAACCTCTCTGGTGATTCTGGGTCTGAGGTTGGACTTGTGCATACTGCTGGGGGTTCTGCTGCTGAAATACTTGGGCCTGAGGTGGCAAGGGCCTCGAAAACGGGTACTGCTGCTGCTCGACTGGTACTGGGGCTAGCCCCCTAACTGAGGGATTAGAAAAGGTTGATGAAGAGGAACTCCCCTATTCAAGCAGTTCCCAACCCTGTGGCCCGGTGCCCAACAAACCAAGCACAAATCCTGTGCTCTACGACATTCTGACACTACGTGCCCTAACTTCCTACAATGAGTGCAACCCATTGTGGAAGACTGCTTCTGCTGCTGTTGGGGATATGTCGGGGTCGAATGCTGAATCGACGCAACGGAAGCCGCCTGCCTCAGAGCTCCAATGGTCAAAGCCCTGGATGCCGGGGCTGGTGCTGAAGACTGGTTCATCTGGCCATGAGACCGCTTCCGACTTTCGGTCCGGTCCACAATCCTCTGTGAGGTATACTCATGCCTCCTAGCTGCTCTCAATACTGCATCGAAAGTCTGATGCTCGAACTGCTCTACCGCCAGCAAAATCTCCAGGTGGAGTCCCTGCTGGAACCGCTGAGCTCTTTCGAACTCGGTCGCCACCAAGATGGGTGCAAACCAACTAAGCCTAGAAAAGTCGGTCGCATATCCATCGACCGTCCTGCCCATCTGCTTCAAGTTAGTGAACCTCGTCTGTAGATCATACCGAGCTACAGCATCAAAATACTTGGTCTAGAATCTCTCACGGAATACTGTCTATGCAATAGGTACCCTTAATCCAACGGCCTGCACCATCCACCAGCTGTGGGCTAGATCCAATAACTGCAGGCGCACCACGGCCACCTTCTCGTCTTCTGGGGTCCTGGATGCTTCTAGAATAACCTCAGTATCCTGCAGCTAAGCATCTGCGACAATAGCATCTTCGCTACCATCGAAGAAGGGAGGGTTCAAGCGCTTGAAGCTGTTGGCCGTACTGTTACCTTGATGACCACCTCTGCTCATGGCATCTTGTACTGTCTGGTGCAATGCATCACTTCGACGATCCTGTGATACAAGCAACTCCTGATGAGTCTGACAAGACTCCATCATCCTGCCTCACAGGCTGGGCTGGCTGTAATGAGGGTTCTGGATCTCCGGGAAGCATGACTCGGGAAGTTGCTCCTGAGTGCTGAGCTTGATCCTCTTATTGCGGGAGTACTCGTGGAGCTCCTTCCGGTTGATTGGCAGGTCCAGGAACAGTACCGCTGAAGAAGACGACACAGGAAATAATAAGGAAGGACCAGGACAGATCAAAGATACAAGCATGTGATTAGGTCAAAATTTTAGGGATTTAGAGGATACGAGCAGAGACTAGGGGGTACATAGTTATAATAGAGACTGGAAATATGAAAAATCATGATGATATACGATAAGATAACCATGGGACTGTTCAGATAACCAAGTTATAACCCTTAAACCAAACAAGGGCCGAGGTTGTAACCCTTTGTCTGAACGAAACTTGGTTTCCCACCATTTATCAATAAAGTAAGCACAAGCATTCAGGTCATGCTAACAATCTTGTACAGGATCAGGACAAGACTAGACTGGGTTAGACTCCATCCAATCAATCACAGCCAAGCAAATGAGTACGGCTTGATACTTTAACTAACTAGGGTTATCAGAGGCCTAATTACTAGCAAGATACAATAAGATTGTTCCAACAGCCACAAGCCCTGCAGACTATCCAGGCTATCCGGACGCAAATTAGGGGTTGAATTCATGTGGGTACATCATCCAGGAAATACATGTACCCATAAGTAGCTTGAAGGGTGCAACACATGACAGTGTACTGGAAATGTGCCCTATTCGACGGCAGGCTACAGATTCCAGGTGGGGCGCCCAGATAACGGGATTTCCTGTAGCTAGAAAATCTCTTCATGACTACTGGATTATTCTAGTTATTAGCCTTAGTCAGTTTCAGTAGGTAACCCTGACCGCGCTACTTAGGTGTCCCTGCCCTAGACATGATGCGAGACAGTACTGGTTCGTTTGTACAAACACAATCGTCCACGGTGTCCAGGCCATTCATTCTTGTCATGTTATGCTAGCCGTCGCAACAGCATTCAATAGTTCCCATCATGCTTATTAGTCATGTCTTGTCATATCATGCCATGTCATGTCAGTTACTTGTCATACCATGCCATGTACAATTATCAGTCCAATCGTGTCAATCAAGTCAAGGTTATCAAGTCCGTGACTAGAGGGTGCAAGCACAAAAGGGCACACAGGTACGCATAGGGACTCAAAGCCTCTACGCGAGAGAAACTACGCTAGGCTAGGGGGGCCACGAGCGTAAAATGGCTTTACACGAGCACGACAAAGGAAGGACCCCTCTACGCGAGCAAGTACTCTACGCAAGCAGGACCTGAGGAAGGACCCGTCTACGCGATCAAGTACTCTACGCGAGCAGGACCTAAAGAAGGACCCCTCTACGCGAGGAAGTACTCTACGCAAGCAGGTCCTGGGGAAGGAACCCTTTACTCGAGCAAGTACTCTACGCGAGCAGGACCTGAAGAAGGACCCCTCTACGCGAGCAATCACTGTCATGACCTGGACCTACTGTGAGGGTATGAGTACGTAACAACGCCCAGCCTACGTCGTAGTATCGACGGTAGAACGCTGTCCTAGGTCACAACATCTAACAATATAATGCTAAGCAGTTTATACTCCCCGAATGGGGGTGACATAGCAGAACGTAAACTCAATCACATCTAAGGTAGAGCATAATGGAAGATAGATAAAACATGAAATCAAAAAGGGATACAGCCGATAGAAGTCTAAGTGTCTAAGATACACAAACCCAGAAATACATCTCAAAGCTCAAATACAGTAATCCATAAATACAACTCAAGACAACTGAAAATAAGCTATAAGCAAAACCTTAGCTATCTATACAACCTCTACTGTGTCTCCTCAAGGCTAGTAGGCAACCTCCAGGCTATCTGTAAAATTTATCAACAGGTCCAGTCAGGACAGGAGCGAGCACAATACATCTCAACAGTTCATAACAAGTTAGAAAATATAAACATGCAGTAGAGTAAGATATATGATCTGAAAGAAATACAATATGTAAACAGAGAGAGAACTGTAATAGAAATATCTACTATAAATAGAGAACTAATAGTGGCTAGTGATGTAGAGTACATGATAGCACATGTGAACAGAACAGATTAGTACATGATCTACACTAAAGAGTTTCACATGATCTCGCTACTATGGAATTGTTTATATGACTACTAGCACTCCCCCGTTCCCCAATCAATACACAAGGATCTAAGCAGGTTATGTTATTATACAAGCTATCAGATGAGGGCCCATGAAAGGGTGCACATGATAGTATACATGAGGGCTCTGTGAACATGAGAGTACATGATTCACAAGAGTATACATGTATAGTGAAAGCACATGAGTACATGATGAAAGTGAAACGCACATGACATAATATACCCGATGCTTCCGAGGGGGATAACATCGCATGAAGAGATCCATATAGTACTAATTCGTGATAATGTCATGACAGCATCAAGTAAAGTAATCTAAAGCAGGAATATAATTCTAAGCAGGATAAGAAATGATCAGAGAATATACTCGCCTGATAACCTGAACAGCTGATAAGTATAGGGGGGTCCAACTGAAGCCACAGAGTCCTATTTAAAGCAACATAGGTTACAAGATGTTCAAGTTGTAATAAATGAATCTCTACAAGAAATCTACATTATCCTAGGTTCTTTGTCACGCCCCAGTACCGAAATACGGAGACGGACTAGGCCAGCTACACCATATGAGGTACGTAACGTCATACGGCGATCGTGGCTGTCGAGAGACTAGGGGGTACATGCTACAATCAAGTCTTCTATGGTCCCACAGAGTTCTATGTCTCAATCAATCGAATCACATCAGCAAATAAATGAACATTAAAGATAAAGCAGTAAGGCGTCCCTGATGCTTCATCAAAATGATCATGAGAGACTAGCTTTATAATTTAGCTATCTCGGAGAGTCAGGAGTACAAAATTATACACAGCTGCAGTCTGTTTAATTACAATTATGTACTGACACAAAATATCAAGTAATCCGGCTAACAGGTGCCGGTGGCTAAACGCCGCAAAAGTATAAGCAGGAGTGGTGGTGAAGAAACCCACTCGAGTTCCCGAACTGCCATGCTCCTAGTATGCACCATGGATGTCAGGGAGGAAGATAGTGTCCTCTGGCTCTGCTACGGGATCTGGCCAAACAAAACCAGCGGAGTCAGCCCCGAATAGCAAGTACCGCCAAAGGGGCACAAGAGTTAAGATTAAAAACCCAGTTAAATAGAATGATTGATAATAGTAATACTTATGCTACTATTATAGGGTAGCGCAACATCCTCGAACCCATATGGCACCCTTACAACCAAACAAGGACAAAAGGTGCCGCATGGAGTCGGAACGTGTCGTACTCTATAACTTTCACATAAGTTAAAAGGTGTAAACAATAAAATCTCCTGATCGTGACTTCGGTCGATAGCCTATCGCAGCACAATAACCAACCCAACAATCAAATAAGAACATGGGTTGGATCATGTACCATGATAGACCATGTTCCTCAGTCACTCACAGAAGTAGCACTCAATAATCAGAATAAGTCTTCCGTTCATAACTTCGGTCCACAGCCTATCATAGTACGATAACCAACCAAACAATCAAACAAGAACATGGGTTGGATCACGTACCATGACAGTCTGCTTCCCTCAGTTACTCACGGAAGGTAATAGGATACAAGCAAGTCGTTTTCACGGCCAATCAAGTCTACGAGTTTCTAGTGGGACGAGGTTATCCTCGCATCATGTTATGTAGAAATCCTCAGATCGTATCCTTCCAGCAAGGCTAGCCAACCCAGGGGTTCGCGTAGACAGGTATGATTGAGCACAGGTCCCTCGTAAGGCCACCTTGCTAAAACATATAATATATAGCAGGAATTAATCGGATACAGTCATCCACTCGTTGCAGATGACACAGTATCCGTGAAGACCAGCCGGCACATCAAGACAATATCTCAAGGCGGCTGGTGTACCACGATCTCGGGATTCTGCCCTCTCCATGCATCTAGTATATTTAGTTGCCTAGTTTAACCCTAGGTGAAATCTGGACTCACATGCTGTGGCCTGCATGATTATCCTCCTAAAGTCGTACCTTAGTACGAGTACCCCAAAGAGGATTCATGTCAATCAGTATGTCAACATGTTCTACCCTCCTTAGTGTAATGCATCATTGCAAATACGCCACGTGGAGTTACGAGTCTTTTGTCGAGCATGAACAAGAACTGGGACATTCAGGTACATGTATCAGGTAGGAACACTTTGTTCTCCGGGGTCACATTAGTGCTCATATCATGCTCGGGACAAAAGGCGTAAGGATATAAAATGGGCATATAATATATATATAATAATAATAATAATAATAATAAGGTAACAAGATAGGACACAAAAGTCCATACGGCTCAAGGGGAGTGAGTCCATACGGCTGGGTCAATACAGGTTCATGCGGCTGGGATTGCACGCTCATGCGGCTCAGGGAGCCCAAGGCGCATGCGGCTGGAAGGGCGGGTTCATGAGGACGAAGGGATGTCAGCTTATGCGGCTGCAAAGGGAGCAATCGCCAGGCGGTCGGGGTTCAACAGCATATGCGGCTATGATCAGACGAAGTCCTATGCGACTGAGCATGGGCGATACATATGCGGCTGGATGATGGATGGGCCTTACGCGGCCCAAAAACGGTAGCGCATATGCGGCTGGGTGCAAAAGAACTCATGCGGCTCGAAGGCTAGCCGTATGAAGTCCATGCGACTCAAGATAACAAGGGCTCATGCGGCTGAGTCTGAACAAGGCTATGCGGCTCAATTACTTGCCGCATGAAGATTCATGCGGTCAAGTACTCAAGCAAGTCTTATGCGGCTAGGAAGGACTTTCCATGCGGCTAAGCTCGAACGAGTCTCATGCGGCTGGAAAGGCCATGTGGCCAGAGACTTGCCGCATGAAGATTCATGCGGTCAAGTACTGCTCTTATTCTCCACTTGTCCGAGAAGAGGAGCCAAGCAACCATGGCTTCCAAGCTACACAAAACCTTCATCCGGAGCCCAAATCGGAACTTCCTTAGGTCAAAATGGGGTAGAACGAGATCCACTACAACATGAAACCATCAAAACTAGGAAATAACAAGATTAAGTAGATCAAAATCCAAGAAATCCGAAAATAAAGTAAACCTAGATCTACAAAAATCAAAGCTTCAAAATGGAAACTTCCAAGTTCTAAAGTAGTATCGGTTGAGGAGAAGAACATGTTTTGGCAAATAGTTTTGTAAGAAATCATTGACAAAATTATGGATCCATCTCTTGAACAAGTTGGTACTTGCCTTGGTTGATGGAGGAAATATTTGGTTGGTGGAGGAAGTAAATGAGAGGAAGTAAATGAGAGGAGAGAGAATGAGATGAGTATATATAAAGATCTTGGACCCATGGGTTCATGATGAACCAAAGGGTTCATGATGAACCATGGGTGAACCAAAAATAGGTTTCCCAAATGAGCCAAAACTGTAGGCCCAAATGCAGAAAATAAATTAGGAAATAATATTTTGGAAGATGCATGGAGAAATAAAACGTAATAAATATAGTATAAATACAAGATAAATACAATTTATCGGTTTACGTATTAAAATACGTATTCCAGGATCGGGGAGTGACATCTCTACCCTTCTTAGAAAAATTTCGTCCTCGGAATTCCAGCCAAGACAGGATAGTGAAATCAGGGCAAGCAAGGCACAATCATATATAAGTTAACTATCATAGCAGTTATTATCATACATCACAAAGTGCAAAACAAGCAGGTGCAGATAAGCATGGAATCGTGTCAATAAGGTGCAAAAATATACCTTATCAGTCAAACAAATGCGGATACCGAGATCTGATCTCGTCCTCGCGCTCCCAGGTTGACTCTCCCGGAGAGTGATAGTTCCAAGAAACACGGACAAGGCTTATCGTCCAATTCTTGAGTACCTTCTCTCGCCGGTCTAAAATAGATACGGGTTGTTCCTCGTAAGTTAGGTCGGTACCAACGACTAACTTAGAATGATCGAGGACATGACTCGGATCCGGGATATACCCACGTAACTGGGACACATGAAACACATCATGTATGCCAGTTAACGAAGGCGGAAGGGCAAGTCAAAAAGCTACATCGCCTACCTGAGCGAGAATCTTAAAAGGACCAACGTATCTTGGACTAAGCTTTCCTCGGGTTCCAGATCTGATGATACCCCGAGTAGGCAAAATCCGCAGAAACACTTGGTCGCCAACTCTGAACTCTAGAGGCCTACGATGCTGATCTGCCTAATGACGATGTCGGTCCTGCGCAACTCGAAGGCGTTCTTTGACCAACTTAACTATCTCCACAGTCTGCGTGATCATCTCTGGCCCCAACAACTTCCGTTCTCCGACATCGTCCCATGCCAAAGGGGACCTGCACTTCCTTCCGTATAATGCTTCGAACGGGGCCATCTGAATGCTAGCCTGGTAGCTGTTATTATAGGAGAACTCCACTAGATGAAGGTGATCCTCCCAAGATCCGCCAAAATCCAAGGTACACGCCCGTAGCAGATCTTCTAACGTCTGAATGGTTCTTTCTGATTGCCCGTCAGTTTGTGGATGATAAGCAGTACTGAATCTTAACTTGGTTCCCAAACTTTGGTGTAAGCTCCGCCAAAAATGGTAAGTAAACCGCGTATCCCGATCTGATACTATACTAACTGGAACACCGTGCTGCCTTACTATCTGCTTCATGTACATTTCTACTAACTGTTCAGTAGTCTGTCCAACTCGAAAGGAAAGAAAATGAGCGACCTTCGTGAGTCGATCTACTATTACCCAGACTGCATTCTTACCAGTCGGGGACCTAGGTAAACCGGTCACAAAGTCCATCGTGATGTGCTCCCATTTCTATTCTGGGATAGGAAGCGGCTGTAGCAACCCTGCTGGTCTCTGCTGCTCGGCTTTCACCTGCTGACATACCAGACACTTGGATACAAATCTCGCTATCTCTCTTTTCATGCCATTCCACCAAAAGTACTGCCTGATATCTCGATACATCTTCGTTCCTCCTGGATGAATGGAGTAAATAGAACTATGAGCTTCGGACATAACTTCTTGCCGAAGGTCTCCACTCGGTACACAGAGTCTGTTTCCAAACCTGAGCGTACCATCTTCATGAATCACTAACTCCTTCCTACGGCCTGATTCACACTCCGACCGCAACTTCTGAATCTGTGGGTCTCCTGCTTATGCTGCCCTTATCCTCTCTACTAAGGTTGACTGAATCTGCATACTTGTCATTCTTCCTATATCCCTTGGCAAAACTACTTCGATTCCCATACTCTGAAGGTCTTCTAAAATATGCTTCTGCGAGGTCAGGATAAAGACACTGTCTCTCCTACTCAGTGCATCTGCAACTATATTCGCCTTGCCTGGATGATACTGAAGATCTAAGTCAAAATCCTTCAGTAGTTCTAACCATCTTCTTGGCCTCATGTTCAAATCTCGCTGCGTGAACACGTATTTCAAACTCTTATGATCAGTATAGATCTCTACCCGATCCCCGTACAAATAATGCCTCCACAACTTGAGTGAAAACACCACAGCTGCTAACTCCAAATCGTGAGTCGGGTAATTCTTCTCATGGTCTCGAAGCTGCCGAGACGCATATGCTATCACCTTTCCGTGCTGCATCAATACACATCCAAGACCCTTCCCAGATGCGTCACAATATACTGTAAAGCCTCCCGCTCCTACCGAAAGCGTCAAGATCGGGGCTGAGATCAACCTCTTCTTCAATTCTTCAAATGATGCCTGACAGCTAGCTGACCAAGCAAACTCTACGTCCTTGTGCGTCAAACGCGTTAAGGGCGCCAAGATCTTGGCAAAGTCCACCACGAACCTTCTGTAGTAACCAGCTAACCCTAAGAAACTTCGTACTTCTGCAACCGTTCTCGGGACTGGCCAATGCTCTACGGCCTTAATCTTCTTCGGATCCACTGACACTCCTGCCCCAGAAATTACATGCCCCAAGAACGAAATGTGATCTAACCAGAATTCACACTTGTCGAGCTTCGCATAAAGTTGATGCTCCCTCAATATCTGCAAGGCAGTCCTAAGATGTTTCTCATGCTCGTCTTCACTGCTAGAATAGACAAGAATGTCATCTATGAACACCACCACAAATTTATCCAAGTACGGCAGAAAGATGCGGTTCATTAAATCCATGAATACTGCGGGGGCGTTGGTTAGTCCAAAGGGCATTACTAAAAACTCATAATGCCCATATCTAGATCTGAATGTTGTCTTCGGTATGTCTTGCTCCCGAACTCTTACTTGATAGTATCCCGACCGAAGATCGATCTTGGAAAAGACACTGGCCTTGCTTAACTGGTCAAACAGGTCATCAATCCTTGGTAGCGGGTATTTATTCTTCACTGTTACTGCGTTCAGCTTGCGGTAGTCGATGCACATCCTCGTCGACCCATCCTTCTTCGGAACTAGAATCACTGGCGCGACCCAGGGCGATTTACTGTCTCGGATGAATCCCTTAGACTTCAACTCTTCCTCATGTTGATACAACTTATCCTGTTCTGACGGTGACATTCTGTAAACTCTGTCTGCAATAGGCCTCGTTCCAGGGTTCAACTCAATGCTAAATTCTACCTCTCTGACTGGGGGTATCCCTGGGAGCTCATCAGGGAAGACGTCGAGAAAATCTTCGACCACTCTCGGAATCTGTCCCGGCTCTGACACTGCTGCTGAGATGACGCCTCCGGCCTAATTCTTCAAGTTTCGAGTAAAGATGAACTGCTCCATCCCAGGAACGCTAAATATGACCCTTCCTCCTCTACAATCAATTGTCGCATGACTGTCTCTCAACCAGTCCATGCCAAGAACAACATCAAAATTCCCCATAGGGAATTCAATCAATGACGCGGGCAATAAATGCCCACACACCTCTACCGGACATGAAAAGCGCACTCTGCTAACTTCTATAAGCCCATTGCCAGTGAGTATATCCATCCTCTCCGGCAATGCCTTAAACTCTAATCCAATCCGTGTAGCATATTGTGCAGAGATGAATGAATGAGTAGCGCCTGAATCAAATAATGCTACAGCGGAAAATGAGGTGACGAGAATTTTACCTGCCACCACGTCACTAGACGCTAGAGCCTCTTCCAAGGTCAATGTGAGAGCCTGGCCCCACGGAGCCCCTTGTTGCGGCCTTCCTCGACCATGTTGTTGCTGCCTCTGAGGGCCTTCGGCTTCCTGTGCTTGGCGAAACATCTGAGCCTGCATTGGTAGACGCTGGGCTAGGGGCCTTACTGCTAATACTGGCCCTCCACTCGGGATTGTCACTGGAGCTGGCAATGCTGGAAACTGCTGAGCTGGCCCTCCTGGCCTCTGCATCATAGGACAAGTAGAAATACGGTGGTCTGAACTACCACACCTCAAGCATAAGCCATTCGATGACCGGCACACCTCCCTCGTGTGCCCTGTCTTCCCACAGAATGTACAGTCCTGGGGTGCTCCCTAACGCTGTTGCTGGTTTCTCGGCTGCTGATGCCGAACTGGCGCTGTATTAGTTGACACGGCCGTCCTCCACGGCGCTCCTATATCATGAATACGTACACCGGATGCTGGTGCCGATGTTCGCTGCATTGCTCCTCCTCCAACCTGGGAATGAGATCTCTTCTGACCTCCTGTCCTCGATGCCAACCTCTGCTGGATAAGCTCGTGCCTCCGAGCGGCCGTCAAAACAGCGTCAAACGTCTGGTAGTCGTGTCCTTCCACAAGCTATAATAGTTCCAAATGAAGTCCCTGCTGGAACCTCATAGCTTTCTCTGGCTCCGTTGCCACCATTGCTGGTACGAAACGGCACAATCTGCAGAACTCTGCTGCATACCCATCTACGGTCTTGCCTGCTTGCTTAAGACTGATGAACTTCTGCTGGAGCTTATATCGAGCTACTATGCCAAAATACTTGGCCTTAAATCTGTCACTGAAGGTGGTCCAACGAACAGGGCGTCTTGTGCCAACTTCTTCTGATGCCCACCAGTCGCGGGCAAGATCCTGCAGTACCAGTTTGACCTGATCAACCTTCTCATCGTCTGGAACCTTGGTTGCCACAAGAATGGCTTCGATGTCTTGAATCCATGCATCCGCAGTGATGGCATCCTCCGTGCCATCAAAATACTTCGGGTTCAGGCGACGGAACCTTCCTGATGCTCCCGAGTCAACCCCGGCACTCCTCTCAAGAGCTAACTGAATCCCTTGGTTCAGCAACACGTTCTGCTCCTGCTGCCGAGTCTGTTGCTGTTGGTTAGCGACAAGAAACCCCCGAATGATCTTCAGGAGTGCTACGGTGTCTGGTACTGCCGTCGCTGCTGGTGCTGCAGGAGTTTCAATAACCTGCGGCTGCACTGCCTCTGGTTCCATTTTTGCTCGTGTCGACCCTGGAAAAGGTTCTCTCCCCTGTTGCTGCCCAGTCGAGCCATGCTCTTGCTGCTCTTCCACATGGGCCTCATCCGCTACTGAGAATAAAGCACCCCTATAGAGAAGAATATAAGATTATTAAGTCCGGACGAGGAAGATTTCGAGGATGCAAGTCAGGTTAGAGATCAAGGCAAGGACAGAGAATTCGAAACAGAATTTTAAGGGGAACAAGTTTTGATTGAGACTCCTAATAATTCGCAATACCCCACAAGTCTGAAAATCAGACCTGCATGGGCTACCACTAAAACCTTGTCACACCCCAGTACCGAAATACGGAGACGGACTAGGCCAGCTACACCATATGAGGTACGTAATGTCATACGGCGATCGTAGCTGTCGAGAGACTAGGGGGTACATGCTACAATCAAGTCTCCTATGGTCCCACAGAGTTCTATGTCTCAATCAATCGAATCACATCAGCAAATAAATGAACATTAAAGATAAAGCAGTAAGGCGTTCCTGATGCTTCATCAAAATGATCATGAGAGACTAGCTTTATAATTTAGCTATCTCGGAGAGTCAGGAGTACAAAATTTTACACAGCTGCAGTCTATTTAATTACAATTATGTACTGACACAAAATATCAAGTAATCCGGCTAACAGGTGCCGGTGGCTAAATGCCGTAAAAGTATAAGCAGGAGTGGTGGAGAAGAAACCCACTCGAGTCCCCGAACTGCCATGCTCCTAGTATGCACCATGGATGTCAGGGAGGAAGATAGTGTCCTCTGGCTCTGCTACGGGATCTGGCCAAACAAAACCAGCGGGGTCAGCCCCGAATAGCAAGTACCGCCAAAGGGGCACAAGAGTTAAGATTAAAAACCCAGTTAAATAGAATGATTGATAATAGTAATACTTATGTTACTATTATAGGGTAGCGCAACATCCTCGAACCCATATGGCACCCTTACAACCAAACAAGGACAAAAGGTGCCGCATGGAGTCGGGACGTGTCGTACTCTATAACTTTTACATAAGTTAAAAGGTGTAAACAATAAAATCTTCTGATCGTGACTTCGGTCGATAGCCTATCGCAGCACAATAACCAACCCAACAATCGAACAAGAACATGGGTTGGATCATGTACCATGATAGACCATGTTCCTCAGTCACTCACAGAAGTAGCACTCCATAATCAGAATAAGTCTTTCGTTCATAACTTCGGTCCACAGCCTATCATAGTACGATAACTAACCCAACAATCAAACAAGAACATGGGTTGGATCACGTACCATGACAGTCCGCTTCCCTCAGTTACTCACGGAAGGTAATAGGATACAAGCAAGTCGTTTTCAAGGCCAATCAAGTCTACGAGTTTCTAGTGGGACGAGGTTATCCTCGCATCATGTTATGTAGAAATCCTCAGATCGTATCCTTCCAACAAGGCTAGCCAACCCAGGAGTTCGCGTAGACAGGTATGATTGAGCACAGGTCCCTCTTAAGGCCACCTTGCTAAAACATATAATATATAGCAGGAATTAATCGGATACAGTCATCCACTCGTTGCAGATGACACAGTATCCGTGGAGACCAGTCGGCGCGTCAAGACAATATCTCAAGGCGGCTGGTGTAACACGATCTCGGGATTCTGCCCTCCCCATGCATCTAGTATATTTAGTTGCCTTGTTTAACCCAAGGTGAAATCTGGACTCACATGTTGTGGCCTGCATGATTATCCTCCTAAAGTCGTATCTTAGTACGAGTACCCCAAAGAGGATTCATGTCAATCAGTATGTCAACATGTTCTACCCTCCTTAGTGTAATACATCATTACAAATACGCCACGTGGAGTTACGAGTCTTTTGTCGAGCATGAACAAGAACTGGGACATTCAGGTACATGTATCAGGTTAGAACACTTTATTCTCTGGGGTCACATTAGTGCTCATATCATGCTCGGAAAAAAGACGTAAGGATATAAAATGGGCATATAATATATATATAATAATAATAATAAGGTAACAAGATAGGGCACAAAAGTCCATGCGGCTCAAGGGGAGTGAGTCCATGCGGCTGGGTCAATACAGGTTCATGCGGCTGCGACTGCACGCTCATGCGGCTCAGGGAGCCCAAGGCGCATGCGGCTGGAAGGGCGGGTTCATGCGGACGAAGGGGTGTCAGCTTATGCGGCTGCGAAGGGAGCAATCGCCAGGCGGCCGGGGTTCAACAGCATATGCGGCTATGATCAGACGAAGTCCTATGCGGCTGAGCATGGGCGATACATATGCGGCTGGATGATGGATGGGCCTTATGCGGCCCAAAAACGGTAGCGCATATGCGGCTGGGTGCAAAAGAACTCATGCGGCTCGAAGGCTAGCCGCATGAAGTCCATGCGACTCAAGATAACAGGGGCTCATGCGGCTGAGTCTGAACAAGGCTATGCGGCTCAATTACTTGTCGCATGAAGATTCATGCGGTCAAGTACTCAAGCAAGTCTTATGCGGCTAGGAAGGACTTTCCATGCGGCTGAGCTCGAACGAGTCTCATGCGGCTGGAAAGGCCATGCGGCCAGAGACTTGCCGCATGAAGATTCATGCGGTCAAGTACTGCTCTTCTTCTCCACTTGTCCGAGAAGAGGAGCCAAGCAACCATGGCTTCCAAGCTACACAAAACCTTCTTCCGCAAGCTGCTGTTAGTCGTGCGGTTGCTGGCCGCTGTCGCTGGTGGCCGCGCGGCTTGGCCTGGCCTGGCCCGGCGATGGCGGGGGCTACGCGGCCTCGACGAGGGTCGGGCGGCGGCTGTGCTTGAACGGCGGAGGTGGTGGCGGAATGGTGGTACGGGTAGAATGGAGGATGATGATGGTTCAATGGGAAGGAGGCGGAGGCTGCTTGGGAATGAGGAGATGGCCGGGGCTGCGCTCGACCAGGGGTGGCGGCCAGCAGCCTCGGCCATGGGGCTCGGGCTACGGTGATGGTGGTGGTGGATTAATGGTGATGGTGGTGGTGGTTATGTAATATGGAGAAGAAGGAGGAGGAGAGTAGGCTGGTGGGTGGTCGACGGCGTTGGCCACGCCGGAGGGAGGAGGAGGAGGCCACTGGTGTTGGTGCTGTGTGTGTGTTTTTGTTTTGTATGGGGAAAAATAAGTGAGAGAGAAAAAGAGAGTAATTGTGTGATTTAATGAGAGAGGAAGAGAGAGAGAAAAAGGTGGTTCTCTACATAGAATTTAGGACCGGCTGCTATAGGAGGGAAATTTTGTGAGAGTGTTTGGGAAAAATATAGGGTGAGGATTTAATGAGAGGAAACCTAAGGCTAGGATTATATATAGGAAAATAGGTCATTCCTACGGATTTAAATCAACAGAAATTTACACTCAATATCTGGAATAGAAAACTAGGTATTGAATATTATTTTTGGACACGAAAAAATGAGGGTGTCACGATGGAGGGTAGCACGAAGCTGGGCTGGACTTGGTGGAGCCGGATTGGATCAAAATTAGACATTACGCAATAATCGAATTAAAAATAGGTGTTGATGATCATGGGTAAATAAGTAGCACATGGGAATTCCAATAAATAGGACACAAGTGTCGGGTGGGTAGTAGGCTCAATGTGGGCCATGTCCATATTTGGGGTTGACAGGTTTTGGTCGACAGGGTACCCACAAATCAAGTTGGAAAAATAAATGTGACACCGTGGAGTGAAATAAAATCGGGTCACGTGTCAGAAAAGTTGTGTGAAGCAAATGGAGCACAAAATGGTGTGTCTGAGTGGGACACGAAGGTCATTGGTGAAGAGCGTCTCGAGTAGATCATGCATGATGAGTTGGTTTCAAGAGAATGACTGGTCTGGTGCTCCCAAATTAAAAGTCACGGTAACGTGCTAATAATGATCAAGGAAAAGAGTGGAAAAATTAAATAATGATCAAATGGTCTAAATCGACCCAAAATTTTGCGAAGCAGAAAGAGTACAAGGGGACAAGTTTGGATGGGACATTATATACCATCATGAAGGTAATCATGTCCAATACAAAACTCGTGAAGAAGGTTTCCAGAGTTGAACATCCCTGACACTCCAAATATCAAAGGCACGGAAAAGTACATTTACAGATAAATAAATAGAATAATTATTTATTGAAACTAAATCAATCAGAAAAATTAAAAAAAATCAACCCCAAAATTTAGGGTGCTCACATCCTACCGACCTTATAAAAATTTCGTCCTCGAAATTAAAATGTTCATACTCCTTCTAGGTCAAACCCCCACAATCAAGTGCCAGAACTTAAATAAAATATATGATTAAAAAAAACAACATACAGGGTCATGGCATACGGGGGTAGTGAAAGTATTATCTAGGTATACTAGTCATGCTAACCGAACGGTCATAGGGTATCAAAACACACAAGCAATCTAGGGTGCTAAACTAGAAAATATACAGAAATAACAATCATCAAAACTTGTAAGGCTGTCTACCATCCTATATGAAAACTGGTACTTATCAACAAAAATAAAGAAAGGTAACTACCAATTATCTAGGGTACTATTCAAGGAAAAATCAAAATCACAAGTTTAATTAACGAAAGTCAATTACATTGAAATCCAATCACAATATATTTATATATATAGCGTTAGAGAGGGAAAAGCAATCATTATGTAAATGTTATGTGGTTTGTGTGTGTATGGTGTATATGGACATATTCAAGTGGTTAGATAGTAGGCATGTGTGTATGTGAAATATACATGAAAGTGTATATGAGGATTTGGGTTTCAAAACAACGGCTATCAAGTTACACTACTCATGGCATATTGGTTAAACAATCTACAATACACAACCTATTTACTCATAACATGCATGGCTAACCATATATATATATATATATATATATATATATATATATATATATATATATAAAGAGGTAGAGATTTAGTTATGTATCTATATACATACTCTATATATACCTATAGATATATGAACATAACATAGAGGAGAAGGGGTTCGGTTTACATGGCAGTGTATACTAAGTTAGTGTGTGTGTGTCCTTGTACAGGGTTATAGCTTAGTATTGAAAGGTTAAATCCAGTTTTAGTTCAGCATTTACATACAAAATCTGAAAATTAACTAACATTTAAACCAGTGTAATATTAACATAATACAGTTTCAGATTTTAGGGGTTTGAAATATCACAACTAACTCAATGCTTCCAATATATCCTAACATGATAGAGAAGAAACCCTAACATACTATCCATACATTTAGCTATGCATACAGTTCAGTATTACATATTAAATCTGAAATTGAACTAAACATTGGAAATCAATGTGAAAATGTGAACATGTATTCAGTTTTAGGATATTAGAGAAATTTGAACATCAACCAACCCAATATTTATCACAACCTAACATGTAAGAATACGAAACCTAAATTTATATCCCTATATACCACAATGTATATAGCTCAAAAAATTACATTTAAAACAACAAATTGAACTAACATTTGAAATCCAGTATTAAGGGTTAATATGCACACAGTCTTAGATTTGACAATTTTAAACACAAAACTCAATTAATTTTTTTTTTTTGAATTGAAACCCTATATATAACATACATGTACAGTGATGTAAACATAACTAATAACATAAAATTTATATTAAATACGAATTTAAACTAGAAAATCAGAAATATTGGGGTTTTGATAATTTAAACATCAACAACATATTAATATGTATTTAGATAGGTTGGTAATCAAAGCGTAGCATGCATACGTGTCAGGCAAGTGTTTGTGTCCACTATATCTATATTCTCATGTCCCAATATAAAATCAAATTCCATATCAAGACCAACATTTAGATTCCTACCAAGCTTGCAAAGTAGGTGATTGATGTAATTAAGACAGTTTTATTATTATTTAATACAATAATAATAGCAAGAAGAAATAACGATAAAATCTGTTTTGCTTATCTGTTTAAAAGAAGAACCATTTTGAAACCCAGAGCTAAAATATCAAATTCAAGATAAGGTCTAGTAAAAATTATCGATTCATTGTATTATGAAGAAACTCATAGCAAAAAGTTACACAAGGTTTATAAAAGTAGCTAAAGCTACTCCTAAGTTAAATAATGAGAAGCAAAACAAAACAAATAATAATAATTAATTTTTTTTTGAAGGACTGAAACAAAAGTAGAGAAAACATGTTCAAAAAAATATTTAAGGTACAATATGATAATCATATGCGTCTTCCTGAAATTATGTTGTCAGAATTCTGCCACGCCAATAAGCATAGCTGCAATAAACGATAGAGTCCATAATAAGGCATACATCCTATAATCATGTTATCTAGAATTCTTACCACGCCACCCGGTATGGCTGCAAGAAAATCTAGATTTCATAACTAAGATAAGTATAGCTATATCAGGCTCTATGTCCTTGTCATGCTAGCAAATATGACTGCAATAAATTCTAAATTCTATAATAAAGTAGACTTTTACCTTTCTCACTGTCCTTATCAAGTATGTTATCAGGTTATACCTTAATTCCAAAAAATGTACATATACATATAAATACAATCTCAAATTCAACAACTAACATCAAGATTCAAAATTTAACAATAATCCATTAAAAATCATAAAAATACAGACTCAAATTCAACCACTAACATCAAAATTCAAAATTCAACAATAATCCATCAAAAACTATATAAATACAGACTCAAATTCAACCACTAACATCAAGATTCAAAATTCAACAATAATCCATCAAAAATTATATAAATACAGACTCAAATTCAACCACTAACATCAAGATTCAAAATTCAACAATCTTCCATCAAAATCAATAAATACAAACTCAAATTCAACAATAATCCATCAAAATCAAATTCAACAACAGAAAGTAAGGATAAATCTAATCAAGGGAAGAGAGTTTTCAAATCAAAGTTAAAATAAGATTCTTAAGGGTCGTCCCAGGAATCTCTCAAGGAGACCTAACTGTGATTGAGTACCTTCAAAAATATATCCTAATCCTACTGCAGGCTGTAGTGGTACTCTAGTTCGAATACCACTACACAAACTCGACCTGCATGGGCCACCACTAAAAACGTGTCACGACCCGCACTCACTGTGAGGGTACGAGTACGTAACAACGCCCAGCCTACGCCGCAGTGTCGGTGGTAGAACGTTGTCCTAGGTCACAACCTCTAACAATATAATGCTAAGCAGTTTATACTCCCCGAATGGGGGTGACATAGCAGAACGTAAACTCAATCACATCTAAGGTAGAGCATAATGGAAGATAGATAAAACATGAAATCAAAAAGAGATACAGCTGATAGAAGTCTAAGTGTCTAAGATACACAAACCCAGAAATACATCTCAAAGCTCAAATACAGTAATCCATAAATACAACTCAAGACAACTGAAAATAAGCTATAAGCAAAACCCTAGCTATCTATACAACCTCTACTGTGTCTCCTCTAGGCTAGTAGGCAACCTCCAGGCTATCTGTAAAATTTATCAACAGGTCCAGTCAGGACAGGAGCGAGCACAATACATCTCAACAGTTCATAGCAGGTTAGAAAATATAAACATGCAGTAGAGTAAGATACAGGATCTGAAAGAAATATAGTATGTAAACAGAGAGAGAACTATAATAGATATATCTACTATAAATAGAGAACTAATAGTGGCTAGTGATGTAGAGTACAAGATAGCACATGTGAACAGAACAGATTAGTACATGATCTACACTAAAGAGTTGCACAAGATCTATACTACTATGGAATTGTTCATATGACTACTAGCACTCCCCCGTTCCCCAATAAATACCCAAGGATCTAAGCAGGTTATGTTATTATACAAGCTATCACATGAGGGCCCATGAAAGGGTGCACATGATAGTATACATGAGGGCTCTGTGAACATGAGAGTACAAGATTCACAAGAGTATACATATATGGTGAAAGCACAGGAGTACATGATAAAAGTGAAACGCATATGACACAATGTACCCGATGCTTTCGAGGGGGATAACATCGCATGAAGAGATCCATATAGTACTAATCCGTGATAATGTCGTGACAGCATCAAGTAAAGTAATCTAAAGTAGGAATATAATTCTAAGCATGATATGAAATGATCAGAGAATGTACTCGCCTGATAACCTGAACAGCTGATAAGTATAGGGGGGTCCAACTGAAGCCACAGAGTCCTATTTAAAGCAACATAGGTTACAAGGTGTTCAAGTTGTAATAAATGAATCTCTACAAGCAATCTACATTATCCTAGGTTCTTCTAAGTCAAAACAACTCTAGGTCAACTCCGGTCAATAATCTAGTCAAACTAGGTCAAGTGTTGACTTACAGTTGACTTGGGTCAACTAGTCAACTCTGGTCAAACAGGGTCAATTCTAGTCTAATTATTAAAGATATAAAGTGTACTTCGTTATTCGTACGTCAAAACTTACGACACGCAAATCGAGATGAGATGATCAACGGTAAATTTGATAATCTTATTATAGTGATCCACGTGTCCATCTTGTCAATTTCAGCGATATGAGATCACTGGAATTGACTGAGCTCAGTTTCGTTGTACTAATCCCGAAATACGAACATTATAAGAATTAATTATTAATTAATTATAAAAAGGTTAAACTCAGAGAAATTATCAACAACATTGTCGGACGATGAAATAAACATCGCCAACATGTCCAGAATGGTCAAATTAGCTAGGATAGCCTACCCATCGGTCCAATTTGGACACAAGGGCAAAAAGGTAATTTCGGATCAAAAATGGTATCCGTGTCGGAGCCGTTTTGTACCGAAAAACGTGCAAGAAAATAAGTCTATAAAATATAACAAATTATATGTTCACGAAACCAGAATGACGATATGAACCCAACGGTATCTCCAGAGTTGGATTCCGTTGACCCGATCTCAATTTGGTCCGTTGACCAGAACATTGGAATTCCGGTTTGCACGGAAATGCATGCCGAAGCCAATGTTCTCAAAATTCAGCAAACTACATGTCAACAAGTCCAGAATGACGATACGAACTCAACGGTATATCCGGAATTGGATTCCGATGAGCCCATCTCAAAATGACCCATTGACCCGGATATTGGTATCCGACTTGCACCGAAATGCGTGCCGGATCCAATGTCCACTAAAACCTAGCAGATATATGTCAACGAGTCCAGAATGACGATACGAACTCAATGGTATATCCAGAATTGGATTCCGATGAGCCGACGTCAAAAAGTCTCGTTGGCCCGGACTGTGGGACCCACTTTACACCGAAATACGTGCCAGGGCCCACGTCCTCCAAATCTAACACATTTTATATGAAAACATGCCAGAACGATGCCACGAGTCTACTGGTGGTGTCAGAAATGAAATCTAGAGTCCCTGCGTGGAGCTCGAATGAGCTCGGCGTAGAACGGATTACGCGAGCACGTAATACGTGTGCGTAAAAAGGGGACACTATGCGGGCACGTGAAAACGTGTGCGTAAAGAAGGAGATGCTACGCTGGCATGTAAAAACGTGGGCATAAAGGAAAGTCACTAGGCGAGAACGTATGAACGTGTGCGTAAAAGGCTCGTCTTCTCCCCAGGCCGAGACTTGCAACCATGGAGACTCAAGAACTCAAGGAACCCCATCTCGGCCAAGACTTGGTGAAATCCATCCATTCAAAAGCCAAACTTGCGTAAAATCGAAATTCCCAAAACATGGAACTCTCCATTATCGAAAACAACCAAGTTCAGTAGATCAAAACCATGAAGATCAAAAATACTAAAACTTAGATCTACAAGAAATGAACCACGAAAATTAAAAATGCTAAGTACTAAAGTGTCTTAGAATCTCGTGAGGAAGATAATGGAACAACAAAATTGAGTTCCTCCATAAAGCAAGTTTCACTTGCCTACTGCGGGTGGTCGGTGGAGAAATAAAGAAGAAGAATAGTAATGGGAAATGAATAAGGAGAGAGAAGGGTTGTTGGTTTAATAAATCGGGGATAGTAGTAGGTAGGGATTTGCATACTAACCCAAACCAATCCCAACCAGACCGAACCCAACCGAACCGATGCATGCCCCAGCCAGAATAAACCACACGAGCCATGAAATACCAACTAACCCATGCCAATGTAAGAAACCCAAGACTAGCCAGCCAGGACAAGTCGAAATACGGGTCCGAGATACGTACACGTATACCAAAATACGAATAACAAAAACCGAGGGTGACACGACCGGCCTGGGATCCCGATCCCAACAGGGGTAGAGAGCAATAAGATCGGCTAGGAGAGAGCAGTCAGAGGAGTGAGGGGGTTGGAGGGGCGAAAAGCACCGACGGGGCACCTAAGATTTTGGAACAGCCGCAAAGAACGACCCCGGCAGGGGGAGGGAGGACAGCTGGGTGCAGGACTCCTAGAGGGGAGCCGCCACCTGTGACACCCGAAGATGAGCGGCCCATGCGCCCTCGGGAGCAGAAGGGGGGCCACTATATGTGCCCGCCCGGTGGTGGATGGGGGAAGCGCCTACATGGGCAGAGCAACATGCTCCCGCAAGGGCGGGGCCACATGCGCCCTCGGGAGCAGGAGGGGGGCCACCATCTGTGCCCGCTTGAGGAATGAGAGGGGATGCACCCACCGAGGAAGAACCTTCGTATGCGCACGCCAAAGCCGGAGCATATGTGCCAGCTAGAGCCGTATCGTATGCACCCTCTAGAGAAGGAGAGCGGTGGTAGGGGACGCGCCCGCTAGGAAAGACTACCATATGTTCCCACAACTAGTCAGCCATATGCGCCCACAAGCTTGGGGCGCATAGCAGCGTGACCCTCGGCCTTGAGATGGCTCGATCATCCGAAAGAGCGGGAGATTCAAAAATCGAATTGGAAGGATAGATCTGGTCCGCACCAACCGTCCCCGAAACGGACCGATGGGTAAGCAAACGGTGGCTATCGGCTCCCCCAGGGAGGCAGAGGAGGGACGCGTACACGGCCCTAAGGCGGCCTGGGACGGGCGGTGCTCCGACTAGGACGGTGGGGAGAGGAGAGGGGGAAGCCGGGAGCGGGTATGGAGGTGGAGGGGAGGGCGACTAGAGCGCATGGGTGACGGGGGGGGAGAGGGAGGAGGAGGGGGGGAGGTCGTGGCGGACAGAAGAGGAGACGGGCGAGGGGGGAAGCCGAGGAGCTGAAGGCGACGGAGGG
>JANAVB010044003.1:0-45271 GCA_029216955.1 Iris pallida | reverse complement strand
GGGGAGAGGAGCTCGAGGAGAGGATCTCGAGGAGGAGAGCTCGCCGGAGGGGGAGGGAGTCGTCGGGGGGGGGAGTGGTCGCCGGAGAGGAAGGGAGTCGCAGAGGGGAGGGAGTCGCCGGGGGGTTGGGGGCGGGAGAAAATGAGAATTTGGGATTTTCGAGTGAGAGTGGGGGGAAAGAAGGCAGCGGCTGCCCTAAGTAAAATAACTTAGCGACGTCACTCTATGACGTCGCTAAACCGCAATGCGGCGACATATATTTATATTATGTCGCGAAACGTCGCTATTCAGCGACAAAAATACTGATGTCGCAGAACGTCGCTGGTGAGCGACGTTTTGCGACGTGCTTATATAGGTGTCGCTACTGGCGACGTATTTTCTTGCCGTCGCTAATATCGTCGCTATTTGATGATACTTTAGTAGTGTAGCCGTATGGCCTTATTGATTCGCACCGCATACGCTCGTATTACCTTTGCCGCGCTAGCCCAGTCTTCCCAGCCGCATAAGCTTGCAGTCTTTCAGCCGCATAAGTCCCAGTCCCCTTGCCGGCTAAGACTGCATTACTTCGCGCATGAGACCCGCATCTCCCGAGCCGCATACCCCTGCTCCCCTCCTCGCCGTATGAAGTCAATTCCCCTATCGCATGGCGTTGCTCCCTCGCAGCCGCATATGCGCGCAACTCCCAGCCGCATAAGCTTACTCCCCCACAGCTGCATGCGCACCGCCTCTTCAGCCGCATGCGCCTGGGTTCCCTGAGCCGCATGAGACCCGCATCCTTAGTCGCATGAGCTTAATTTCCTTTAGCCGCTGGCTCTTTCAATAGTCTTATCTTCTTTGTTATTAATATTGTTTATTATTATTATTATACGGAAATGTTGTATTTATGCTTATGTCATGTAATTCTGATATTTCCTGAATACACAGTGGCCTGCCGTGGCACACTTTTGACAAGTAAACCTGACATGACATCCCCTGATATACTGTTAACAGCTAGCCTGCATGACAGAATGATTGACCTGGACACCGTGGACGATTGTGTTTGTACAAATAAACCATATTGTCTTATATCATGTCTAGGACAGGGAACCCTGAATACCACGGTCAGGGGTACCTACTGAAATTGACTAAGGCTAATAACTAGAAAATCCAGTAGTCATGAAGAGATTTCCCAACTACAGGTAATCCCATTATCTGGGCGCCCCATCATGGGATTGTAGCCTACCGTCGAGTATGGCACATTTCCAGCACGCTGACATGTGTTGCAACCACCAAACTACTTAAGGGTACATGCATTTCTCGGACGATTTCCCCACATAAATTCAATCCCCCAATTGCGTCTGGATAACCTGGATGGTCTGCAGGACTTGTGGCTGTTGGAATAATCTCATTACATCTTGCTAGTAACTAGACCTGTGATAACCCTAGTTAGTTAAAAGTGTCAAGCTGTACTCTTGCTTGGCCGTGATGATTGGATGGAATCTAGCCCAGCTTCGTCTCGTCCTAATCCTGTACAAGATTTGACATGACATGATACTTATGCTTGCCTTAACAATAACGATCAAGGGACCAGTTCTGTTCAGGCGAAGGGTTACAATCCCGGTCCTTGTTTGGTTTAAGGGTTGTAACTGGCTCCTGGAGCAGTTATGTGTCCCTCTTCGTTTATGTCTTATTGCACCCCATGTCATACTCATCATGTTTTACCGTACATCAATAACATGATTATTTACTGGCCTTAACAATAAAGATCGAGGTCCAGTTCTGTTCAGACGAAGGGTTACAACCCCGCCTTATTTGGTTTAAGGTTGTAACCTGGCTCCCCAGTAGTTCTGTGTCCTCTCTTTCGTTATTATCTTATTATCCTATTGTACCTATATCAAGCTCATCAGGTTTTACTTTACCACAGTATTTGAGACGGATTTTCTATTCAGGTGAAGGGTTGCAACTCCGGTCCTTGTTTGGTTTAAGGGTTGCAATCTGGCTACTTGAATGGTTTTCCTCGACTCAATTCTCTGTTGTTTCTCTGTTATTATTTAGTATCTTATAATTACCTTTCATACTCATTTATTATATGCTGGTTTTAGTTCCTAAGTGAAGCCTCCTTTGTGGCACTTGTCTTTCTGGGTCTGACCCTGCTGGTTTTGTATGGCCAGATATCGGAGCAGCTCCAGAGGATCTACCTATCTTCCAGCTAGATGGTGACCACCAGGCGTAATCTTGGCAACGAGTGGGTTTTATTTTTGGCTCTCCCACTCTATTGTAAAATTATCTTTTGAGGCTTTAGCCGGCGACACGTGTTTAGCTCGATTGCACCTTTAATTACTGTCTACCTACGGGCTGTAACATGATGACAAATCCTAGGGTTGATCATGTATGACTAAAACTCTTGCTAGTCTGACATTTTGTACGACTAGCTTCATGATCATCCGAATATGTATGTATGAGACGCCTTACTATTGTATATTTGTGCTCGACATCTTGTAACTATTATTGCTTGCTTGAGTTGACCAATAGGCTTGTTCATGACCATAGGAGACTGATGGCTTGTAGTTAAGCTCTCATGTATCTAAACAGCCGTGACCGTATATGAGCGAGGTTGCACTTCAATATACGTAGCTGGCTATGTACGCCCCCGCTCTCCAGTATTCTGGTTCTGGGTGTTACACTTCCAAACCTCCAAGTCCATCTGCATATTCCCATTGGAAGTTGGTGTGTAGGCGCCGTAGGCTGTTCTCAATCTAGAGCTCCGCTTCTCGGGATTCACTACCTACCTCGCTCGCGCCAGGCGCCTCTGCTCCACATTCTGTTTCATCTTTGCATTGAACTCTCGTATGCCCAAAGCATTTGCATTTAGAGCAGGATGGTGGCACCCTTCATAGTCTATCTTTGTGTTAACCATTCTCCATTTGGTTTAATCAATCAATCTTCCTAGGGAGCACGTCAGATGCAGTTATCTCGACAAATATTCGGGCAGAAGATAATCTCTGTCTCCGAGCGGTTGGAATATCCGTGCGTATTGGGTTGCCTACCATGCTTGCCATCTTCATGATTGAGGGGATGCTCCAAAGTTGGGGGGATAACCATGGTAGCTGATCCAGATAGGACTTTCGTTAATCTGTCTTTCTCGAAGTTCGACTCTGGGAACCATCTCTTCAAAACACCACCGTCCCTCGAAGGTCCATGGACCTCCCTCCAGTGTTAGTTCAAGGTCTTCTGCCAATGCAAACTGATAAAGGAAAATCCATTCTCCCTAGAAAATATTTCCTCTCTCCCTTGGTCGCCAGGATCTAATCGCAAATGCGCGAAGTTGCCCATAGAGAACAACGATCCCCATTACGTACAAGACGATATATATATATATATATAATATATATATATATATAATAGATATATAATATATATATCTTTCTTCTTTCTTTTTCTATTATATATATATAATATAATCTTTCTTCTTTTTTTTCTATTATATATAGATATATATATATTAATATATCTATATATATATATAGATATATAGTATATATATATTATTATAATATATATATATATATATATATATATATAATAGAAAAAAAGAAGAAGAAAGAATATATATATATATAGATATATATATATATATTATATATATATATAGATATATATTATATATATAGACATATATATATATCTTTCTTCTTCTTCTTTTTTCTATTATATATATATATCTATATATAATATATATATTTATATATATATAATATATATATATATATATATATATATATATATATTCTATTATATATAATATATATATTATATATATTATATATATATATATAATATATATATTATATATAAATATATATAATATATAATAGAATATATATTATATATATAGATCTATTATATATAAATATATATATATAATTATATAGATATTATATATAATTCTGATTAAGAATTTCAGAAATTAAGTTATCCAACTTAACATCTATTAAGAAAAATCATTCAACTAATATCTTTCAACGAAAAAATATTAGCTAAAAGAGATAAATAAGCTAAACAAACAAGCATCTTTTGCCATCTTCATATAAGGAACAATATCTAGCATTTATAGCTCTAAAATTATCAATCAATCATTCATAATCACCATTTTCTAAGAACTCATTTCCAATGAAATTAGAACTAGTTCATTTAATCTCCTATGATATGGTTGATTGAATGTACGATTTTAATAACTTCAACTTGAAAAACCCTTTTGCATACAATTCACTGGAATTGTCAATAGAATTCTATAGGAAAAAATTAAAAAAATTCATAAAGTTTAATATCTCAATGCTGGATGTCTTTTGGTAGAAGATCTTGTAAAGTTTCTAGGTCCTGAAATAATTCATCTCCATCAATATCAGAGCAGTCACTATGTCTCAAAGTACTTTATAGACGATTACAACAAGCTTCAAACTATCTCTATTTAATGAATTCAAATTTTTTGAACTGAACAAAAAAATCAAAAAAATTCTTATATATAGTTTTGATATTGTTCGAACCTTCGCTTGAGTGACGCAATAGCATAATCTACTATATACAAGAAGGGGTCGAGAGACAGACCGTCGATGGAGTCAGAGATATATATATATCTTCATTTTATTTGAATCCTAAAGTCATAGGATTTCCTATTAAATATTAGGATTTCTATTGATTTCGAAATGAATTGATGTAATGGAGAATATCTGACTTGTTTCGTTAATTGGAATAATAGAAGCCTTAGTTAATGATTCATTAATTGGAACCAAATATAGCTTTAGTTAATTAATATAATATCCACATTGTTACCTTAGTATACTTAAGGGAGACCAATGAATATAAATTATCAATCATAAGTTACTTTAGTATTATAGTATACAAAATAAATATACATATACATTTTTAAAATTATTTATTCATAATTTTAAATTATTTATTCATAAGTTGATTGAGTTACATAATACATATACGAATAAATTTCTTTGGAGGCCTACGAATTCAGGAGGCCTAATGCGGTCGCACCTATTGCACTCTCTCAAAATCGGCCCTATAGATATATAATATATATATATATATAATTATATTATATAATATATATAATATATATATATATATATCTATATTGCAAATGACCTCTAGCCTAGTGGTTAAGAAGATGCATGCGGCCCAAGTGGTCGGGAGTTCGAGCCATGATATAATTTTTAATATATACCCGACCACTTGGGCCGCATGCAATATATCTATATATATATATATAATATATATTTTTTTTTTTTTTTTTTTTTTTTTTTTTTTTTTTTTTTTTTTTTTTTTTTTTTTTGGGGGGGGGGGGGGGGGGGGGGGGGGGGGGGGGGGGGGGGGGGGGGGGGTCCGGGGGGGGGGGGGCCCGGGGGGGGGGGAGGGGGGGGGGTGTCCAAAGAGTCCCCACCGGGGCCCCTAGGCCGCGGCCTCCAGCCACCCCCCAGGTGCGGGAGGGGAGGCTCGAACCCAGCCCTCCCCTAGGAGAGCCACTCCACCTAACCACAAGAGCTAGGCCCGCCGGACGTATATATATATATATATATATATATATATATATAGATAATATATATATATATATATATATATATATTGCAAATGACCTCTAGCCTAGTGGTTAAGAAGCGATGCATGCGGCCCAAGTGGTCGGGAGTTCGAGCCTCAGTAGAGGCGAGTTCGCCACAAGTACCTATTGCTTGAAAAAAAAGTTTTGGGTTATTGAAATGTTATCATGGCTGCTTGATGCTTATTTTTCTAAAGAAAAATTTGTCACAAAATTAAGTTGTTTGGGAGCTAAATTTTTTTTAAAAAGTTTTGATAAACTTTGGACCTAACTTCGAAAAGCAAATAGGAGACTATTTCTTAAAAAAAATGTTTTTGTTGTTATTTTTTTAAAAAGTAATATCAATCCTAAACATAAACCCCAAACAAGCCCGAGATGATAGTGGACTTCCTGAATTTGATTCGGCTTTTTTTTAAAAGATAGAAGCAGATCTCGACAACTTTTCAAGAGTCTTTCCTTTGGTTTTTGGAAAGTGTTCCAAAAAAACTAAGGCGTTGTTTTTCCATGAGAATAGAAAAGTAGGATTTCTGTCACATTTTATTTTGTTTGGTAAAACAAAAAAAACTATCTAGAAAAGGAAATCAAATATAACAATGTTCCAATATATTCTTACCTTTTAAAATAAAAAAATATTATAAAAAATAACATTAATGGTAAAATAAGCAATGACACATGGTTACTTTTGTTACAACTTTTGTAATAAATGTTGGAAAATGCGGAGGAAAAATCAATCCCATGGATCTTGAGTGGAATCATATTCCCACCAATTTTCTCCTTTCAGAAAATTGATTTCCAAGCTTGTGGCTACCAAACAAAGGAAAGGAACACTTTCCTTTCTTGATTCCTTAAATTCGTGAACCAAATGAGGCCTAAGTCTATCAAAGAAGGGTTTTGTCAACATGTGCCCTAAGGGCACATGTTAAGAATAATTAATGCATAGTCTTTTTACTTAAAAATTTGTTATCAACATGCAATAAAATAAAAAAATTTTATTGCATTGAAAATGTCATTAAGATTCCCTGAAATAATTTTTTTAATTTACTAGAAATTCGGTATGGGTTCAACATATGCTCTTCAAACAGATTCAAGAGAGGATATGTCACTTCTACTAGAGATCCTTGTTTTTCTATGTCTAGCACTTCCATATAGAAGGCGAATTTTCGATTGGAGGCTTGTTTCCAATATCAGGAGCGGAGCTAGGATTCTGAATTAGGATAGACTAGGTTAAGTTAGGATGGAGACCCCCACCCCCACAGCCCCAGGTAGCTCCGCCCATATGCCCAAAACCAAATTTTCGGTCTTCACAGCCTCTTGTCTTCTTCGTCTCCAACATGAAACTACAAACTTTCACATATGGGGCTATACAGCCAAAAGCGTGATACATTCCAATTCAATAAGCCATAGCAGTGGCAGTAGGCCACACTCACTCTGTTATAGCTCTGTTAAGTCTGTTTGATACAGACTGTAATTGAGTGGCAGTTATTAGCCGTTAGCCATGTCAGCTGATTGGCCAGGTCAGCACCAACAGCTGGCATTCTGTTAGGCCTTGCAGGCTTTGCCAGGCCATTAGTAACTGCCTATAAGTAGCTGTAAGAAGAGGAACAATGTAGCTGTTGTTGAGATATTTCTCATTCTCCTTCTTCTAATATTTCCTGTCAATTTCCTTTCCCTGCAATAAAATCACTCTGTTCTTCCCCAAATTCTTCTCAAACTTCTTCTGAATTCTTTACTTGTTACTGATATTATGGCACATTTGCTCAATCACCCCCAGCTCCTGGTATGTCAGGAAGAGCACATACCAATTTGGTATCAGAGCAGCTCGAGCCGGTGGGAGAAGGAAGCAGAGAAGGAAGTGTGAGCCATGGCGGCTCTGATCGAGGAGGTCCAGAAGGAAGGAGATTACCTGTTGATGAGATCGACTCACCTCTCTGGAGAACACAGTGGGAGCCTTGGCAGGTACTGTTCTGGATCTAAATAGTAAGTTTGATAAATTGCTGGATGAAATGAACAGATCTAGACGAGATCCTGAGCCTCCTGCTCGAAATTTTGCTAATATTCCAACCAATCCACCTGCCATTCCTAGTGGAGGCCAGTCATGGAGTTTAAATCCTTCACCTAGATCTTCCCATGGATTCTCTACTGATCAAACAGTTGGAGGACAAGGTTTGTACAACCCACCACTGCTAGCCACTCCTACACGTTTCAATACTCACCATGAGAACAACAACAACAAACAACCTTCACTGAGATTGAAATTACCTGAATTCAATGGGGAGGGGGATGTTGAGGAGTGGATCATGAGGATTAACAACTACTTCGATTTCTACAACACTCCTGAGTTGGATAAACTCAAAATCTGTTCAGTCCAGCTCAAGGGAACAGCAGCATATTGGATGAATTGGATGATGAAGATCAAGAATGGGATGATGCCTTGGGAAGACTTCTGCAGATCCATTCGAAGGAATTTTGGGCCCTCACAGTTCACAGATCATATGATGGATCTGAAATTATTGAAGCAGGACAGCACTGTGCATGAGTATAATTCACAATTCCAGAAACTTTCTAACAAAATTGAAGCCTTACCTGAGTCTTGTTTGGTGAGCACTTATGTAGGAGGATTGAAAGAAGACATCAGATATGAACTGCAGATTGCAAATCCATCTGAACTCCTAACAGCCATGCAACTTTCCAAGTTATATGAAGCAAGAAACCTGGCCATCAAGAGAAATTACAAAGGCAATTCTTATACTAACAAAAGCTATAATGCCACTTATAGCCCTGCAGCAACCAATGTTAGTACAGAAGATTGGAAGCAACCAATGTCCAATCCTTCTTCTCAAGGTGTTGAATCTTCCACCCATAATAACAGGGGGCAGACCAGAGCAACTATATCTCCTTCTGAAATCTTGAGGAGGAAGAATATGGGATTATGTTTCCTGTGTGATGAGAAGTGGTTCAAGGGTCACAAGTGCAAGGAGAAGAAGCTTTTTAGTAGCAGATGAAGAAGATTGAGGATGCTGAACTTCAGAGTTCACCTGACAACCAAGTTCCTTCCCCAGTTACTTCCCCAGAGCTTCAAAACAGTATGTTTCAAATTTCCTTGCAAGCATTATCAGGTATCACTCATCAATCTACTATGAAGCTACAAGGTAGAATCAAAAATAAACCTGTCTTAATATTAGTGGACTCAGGTTCCACTCATAGTTTTTTGATCTAATTTCTGTGAAAGGTTGGGGTTAGCTCCTCAAGACAATAAGTCATTGAGGTAGTAGTGGCCAATGGGGATAAACTGTCTAGCAAAGGACTGTGCAAGGGAGTGAGCATTGAGTGTCAAGGACACAAAATCCTGGCAAATCTTCTATTATTATCCATTCCAGGTTACCAGGTGGTCCTAGGAGCTAATTGGCTCAGTACCTTAGGCACCATAAGCTGGAACTTCCAAGAACTGACCATGGAGTTTGAAGAACAGGGTGTGTGGAAGCTACTCCAGGGGGTCAAGCCACAGAAGAATCACCTGCAAGAACCTGATGCAAAAGAGTTAAGGCAAAATTCTTATTTTTTCCTCATCCAATTATGTGCTATGGAGGAGAATGACCAGAAGCTATCTACTCAATCAGAAGAAGCTGAAGTAACCAGTCTACTTAATAAATATGCACACCTTTTTGAAGAACCCACAGCTTTACCTCCACAAAGACTTTTTGATCACAAAATTCCCCTCATTCCTGGAGCAGCACCAGTGTGTAACAGACCCTACAGGCACCCTTACCTGCAGAAAAATGAGATAGAGAGGCAAGTACGAGAAATGCTACAAACAGGTGTCATAAGGCCTAGTAATAGTTCTTATTCTTCACCAGTGCTCTTAGTGAAGAAAGCTGATGGTTCATGGAGGCTCTGCATTGATTACAGGAGGCTAAACTACAACACAGTGAAGGACACTTACCCAATTCCCTTCATTGAGGAGTTATTTGATGAACTCCATGGTAGTCACTATTTTTCCAAACTGGATTTAAGAGCAGGGTACCACCAGGTCAGAATGGTAGAAGAAGATGTGCACAAGACAGCATTCAGGACTCATGAGGGGCACTATGAGTTCCTTGTCATGCCTTTTGGGCTAACTAATGCCCCATCAACATTTCAAGCACTGATGAATGCAGTCTTCAAAGAGTATTTGAGGAAATTTGTTCTAGTATTTTTGATGATATTCTCATCTATAGTGCCACACTTCATGATCATTACCAGCATTTACAGGCAGTGTTCAGCAAATTAGAAGCCAACCAACTGAAGCTAAAAAGAAGCAAGTGTTTCTTTGCACAGAAACAAGTGGGATATTTGGGGCATATAATCTCTGGTCAAGGAGTGGCAGTAGATCAAGAGAAAATTAAAGCAGTCCTAGAATGGCCTACACCCAAGACTCTCAAAGAACTAAGAGGCTTCTTAGGTCTTACAGGTTACTACAGGCGCTTTGTACAGGGCTATGGATCCTTAGCAGGTCCTCTTACTGACCTACTAAAGAAGAACTCATTTCTATGGAGTACTAAAGCTCAAGAAGCCTTTGAAAGGCTCAAACAGGTACTCACTCAACCCCCTGTTCTAGCAATGCCCAACTTCTCTGAAGAATTCACTTTAGAATGTGATGCATCTGGTCTGGGAGTAGGAGCTGTGTTAATGCAGGCAGGAAGGCCCATAGCCTATCTCAGTCAAAACCTCAAGGGCAGGAACCTTACACTTTCTACTTATGAGAAAGAGATGTTGGCCATCTTGTTGGCAGTGAAAAAATGGCACCAATACTTATGGGGAAGGAATTTCCTTATCAAGACTGATCACAAATCTTTAAAACATCTGTTGGAACAAAAAGTTCATACTGAAGCTCAATATAAATGGATCCACAAGCTTCATGGATATCAATATAGGGTGGAATACAAAAAAGGGAAAGAAAATGAAGCTGCAGATAGCCTGTCAAGAAGGGGGAAGCTGCACTAACTGCTATCACTGTAATAGCTGCAGATTGGATTGACAGTTTCAAGCAACAGATGGCAGACTCTGAATACTACAAGAAGAAGTTAGCCAAATGGGAACAAGGTAAACTTGACCCCAACAAATATACTCTCAAAAATGGTCTGCTATATTACAAAAATAGGCTTTTCATAGACCCTGATTCAAACTTTACCAAGGAGATGTTGAAAGAACATCATGACATGCTGCAAGGAGGACATTCAGGGGTGGTTAAGACCTTACACAGACTGAAAAGAGTTTGCTATTGGAAAGGAATGAAGAAGATTGTCCAGGAATATATAAGATCTTGTGATATCTGTCAGAGGAACAAGGGAGAAAACTTATCCCCTGCAGGTCTTCTCCAACCATTACCTATTCCAAATAGAGTGTGGGAAGACATCTCCTTGGACTTCATTGAAGGCCTGCCACCTAGCTACCACAAAACAACTATAATGGTTGTTGTTGATAGGCTCTCCAAATATATACACTTATTTGCATTAAGTCACCCTTACACAGCAGCAAATAGCTCAAATTTTTCTAGAAGGAGTGTTCAAACTTCATGGAATGCCAAGATCTATGGTTTCAGATAGAGATCCTGTCTTCACTAGTCAGTTTTGGAAGGAATTTTTCAAGCTACAGGGCACCCAACTGGGCACAGCACTGCATATCACCCCCAAACTGATGGTCAAACTGAGGTAACTAACAGATGCATAGAAGGCTATTTGAGATGTTTTTGCAGTCATAAACCTAAGGAATGGAGTAAACACTTACTATGGGCAGAGTTTTGGTTTAATACCAACTGGCATTCTGCCACTAAGACTACTCCCTTTGAAGCAGTATATGGGAGAACCCCTCCACACTTGCTCACCTACATGCCTGACACCACTCCTGACCTAGAAGTTGCTGAAGCTATTCTATCCAGGGACAATGCACTCCAGTTATTGAAAGACAACCTCCAAGTGGCACAAGATAGGATGAAGAAAATGGTGGACACACATAGAACTGACAGGAACTTTGATCCAGGAGATTGGGTCTACTTAAAATTGCAACCCTATAGGCAAACTTCAGTGGCACAAAGACCTCAGAAGCTATCTCCAAAGTATTTTGGCCCTTATCAAGTGGCAGCAAAGATAGGGACAGTAGCCTACAGGTTGACACTTCCTGAAGGATCTCTGATCCATCCCACCTTCCATGTTTCACAACTCAAGAAGCACATCAGCCAAAATGTGACCATTCAAGCTGGACCACCTAGCCAAATTGAGGAAGCTGTACTGGAACCAGAATGGATTCTTGACAGGAGGCTAGTGCAGAGAAGGCAAAAGGCAGCTGTGATTTACTGGTTCAATGGAAGGACTGCTCTGAAGACGAAGCCCAGTGGGTACATTATGAAGACTTCATCAAGAATTATCCACACTTTGACCTTGAGACAAGGTCAAAATGAGGAGAGGGCAATTGATACATTCCAATTCAATAAGCCATAGCAGTGGCAGTAGGCCACACTCACTCTGTTATAGCTCTGTTAAGTCTGTTTGATACAGACTGTAATTGAGTGGCAGTTATTAGCCGTTAGCCATGTCAGCTGATTGGCCAGGTCAGCACCAACAGCTGGCATTCTGTTAGGCCTTGCCAGGCTTTGCCAGGATTAGTAACTGCCTATAAGTAGCTGTAAGAAGAGGAACAATGTAGCTTTTGAGATATTTCTCATTCTCCTTCTTCTAATATTTCCTGTCAATTTCCTTTCCCTGCAATAAAATCACTCTGTTCTTCCCCAAATTCTTCTCAAACTTCTTCTGAAATCTTTACTTGTTACTGATATTATGGCACATTTGCTCAATTCACCCCCAGCTCCTGGTATGTCAGGAAGAGCACATACCAAAGCGTTCTTGCTTTTGTGCAAGAAAATGATAGAATTAATAATTAAAGTGAAAATTAAAAAATAAATAGAAAACCAGCTTGCCAAAACAAATAGAAGTACACATTATTTAGCCATTGGATATCGAATTAAGTTCAAGTCCAAAGGAGCTAGAAGAAGATGATATCCGTATTCACATTATATTGATATCATTTGATATCATTTAAATCTAGCTTACGTGCTGTTAGAACACGGTATGGTTACGCAGTATTTCCAAGCTAATATGTGTGTTATATGTGTATCTTGAAAATGAAGTTTACTTTTGTTTAGCAAAAGAACACTCGTGTGGTAAACATGTAACATTTCCATTGATTTTGAGTAACAATGGCAGTTATGTAGCAGCACCTAATAATTTGAGGGAAAGAGATATACATGTCCAAAATAAAGACAAATGTTAAACGCACTATAAGAACTACTAGAAATAACATATTTTTGACTGTCCTATCTTTGAAAACTGTTCTAAATATGTACAAAATATTATATAAAGCCCCCTAAAAACCCCTTAATCTCAGCCGTTAGATCTGAAATGTTGGGACCGTTGGATCAAAAGGGTGGTTCAGTGAACTAAAGGGCCGGTTCAGGAAAATAAAGGGGCGGTTCAAATACCCACGCGGCTGAACCCTCTCCGTTCAGACGGTTGAGAAAAACCCTCTCCGTTCAGACGGTCTAAACAAATTCGTCTGATCTTCTTCCTCTTCCTTCTTTCAAAAAAACTGCGGGACCATCTTCCTCCTCTTCCTTCTTTCAAACAGGAGCAAAAACCCTCTCCGTTCAGAAAAAAAGGAGCTGGTCTAAACAACCACCGGGAACTCGTCCGATCAGAAGGTCGCGCGGGGACTCGTCCGATCTGAAGGTCGCGCCGGGACTCTTCCTTCTTCCAAACAGGTAAACATCCTTCCTTATTTCTTCCGATCAGAAAGGGAGCACAGAGAGAGAGAGAGGTGCGGGATTATACTTCCATCTTCCTTTTTTTCTCTTCCAATACCTTAATTTTTAAGTTCTCAAATGATTTATTTTCAATTTTCAAATTGAGTTAGGGTTCTCAATGACAAGTCTTGATGGAAGCACAGAGAGAGAGAGAGAGAGGTGCGGGATTATACTTCCATCGTCCTTTTTTTCTCTTCCAATACCTTAATTTTTAAGTTCTCAAATGATTTATTTTCAATTTTCAAATTGAGTTAGGGTTCTCAATGACAAGTCTTGATGCACAATCCATTGGAGTGGAAGAAAATGTTGACAAAGAAGTTGTCGATGAAGCATCGACACCAACAAAAACCGATAACAGAATAGAATTGTGGGTTGGAAAGGTCTTCAAATCCGTTGAAGAAGCGGAAGATTCCTATAAAGAATATGCTGCAAACAATGGATTTGGTATTCGTAAAAGAACACAACGTAAGGATAACAACAATAACGAGATTACGTCAGTCACTTACTCATGTTCTTTTGAAGGGACTTTCAAGAAACAAGATGAAGAAGATGATCGTGGACAGATAAAAGGAGCACTTCTACAATGAAGACAGGATGTGCTGCAAGAATGTGTATCTTGCGGAGGGAAAGTGAAGTGTGGTTGATCACTAAATTTTCAGATGAATATAATCATTTGTTGGTAACGCCGAGCAAGCGTGTCTTAATTAGATCACATAGACGTGTTCCAACAGCAGCTAAAGCATTGGCCGAGAGTTTTAGTCAACAAAATCTCCAGCTTAGTAAGGTTCCTGCAATATTTGGTGGTTGTGCTGGGTTTGACAAAAGAGATATTTACAATCACATGACGAATGTGAGGTCTGTGTATTATGAAGATGGTGATGCAGAAGGTGTCAGAAATTATTTCAAGAAGATGAGTTCGGCGAATCCTCACTTTTTCTATTCCATTCAATGTGACAGTGAGGGCAGAGCTGCAAATTTTTCTGGATCGATGCACGCAGCCGCATGGCGTATAGTCGTTTTGGAGATGTCATGTCCTTTGATACGACGTACAGGACAAACAAGTACAAAATACCATTTGCTCCATTTATAGGGGTGAATCATCATCGTCAGTCTATACTTTTTGGTTGTTCTCTTCTAGAAAACGAGGTCGAAGATACGTTCATCTGGTTGTTTGAGACATGGCTTGAAGCTATGGGAGGTGTGCTCCCGATTTCTATTATCACTGACCAAGACTTGGCAATGACAGCGGCGATTAAAAAGGTTTTTCCTAATACACGTCACCGTTTTTGTTTGTCGCACATTAAGAAGAAATTTGCGGAGAAACTGTCACATGTTTTTTTCAAGAAATCCAATTTCAAACAAGCAGTTAAAAGGTGTACCCGCTTTGTAAAGACAACTGAAGAGTTTGAAGAGCAATGGGGATCTCTGTTGCGAGAGTATAGTTTGGAAGACAATGCGTGGTTGAAGCATTTGTATGAAATCCGAGAATCTTGGATACCCATATATCGTCGGAGCACTTTCTTTGCAGGTATAAACTCGACACAGAGAAGTGAAGGCCATAATGCGTTCTTCAATCGTTTTGTAACTTCCAAGACTAATCTGAGAGAATTCGTAATGAAGTATGACCATAATAAAGTATGACCAAGCATTGGAGTCGATCTATGTGTCTGAACGCAAAGAAGATTATATTTCAATGTATAAGACACGTGTTTTGAAAACCACTAGTCCGATATTGGCCCATTCGGCGGGTATATACACAAGAAACATTTTCGATAAATTTTCAAAAGAATGTGATCAGGTGCCACGGCTTAGGGTGGATGAAACGAAGGTTGATGGGGATATTCACACGTTTGAAGTGCGTTACAGGTCGGGTATCCCTGACGAGTGGGTTGTCAGATTCAATGTTGTAACGAAAGAAGGCTTTTGTGGATGTCAATTGTTTGAATTTTCTGGCATACTCTGTAGGCATATCCTAATGGTGTTCGATCGATATTACATAGATGAGATTCTAGCTCATTTTATTTTGAAGAGGTGGATGAAAGATGTGAACCGATCTAAAGTGATGGCTTCTGATGGTTTAGAAATGCAAGATAATCATTTTGGATCACAAGCCGCAAGAGTCAGTGACTTATGCAGGAGATTTACACAATTGGCGTACATGGAGGGTGAATCTACAAAGGGGTACAAAGTTTTATCAAATTTACTTGATAGAGCTTATGAAGAAATCCAGGAGATAAATGATGATTTACTTCAAAAAGAAAATGAAGATGAAGGGGAATTCAAGAAAATGAGGGCCCTCCAGATCATACAGCCCATGCCGATATTAGTAAGATTGATGTACCCATTTTGGATCCACATATTTCTCAAACAAAAGGGAGGAAGAGGACTCAAGGAAGTCAGAGTGGCACAGGTTCAAAGGATACAAGAATGAAGAGTGGATTAGAGCTTTGCACTGAAAAGAAAAAACTGAGAATTTGTCATTCTTGCAAAGGACATGGTCATGATAGTCGCAACTGTGCCAAGAAACCCAAGATAGTTCAAAATATTGGTTCAAGTATGTTTTTTTTAATTGAAATGGATATATATTTTTAATATTTTTTTATGTTTTTATTGCACTCATGTTATGTATATCTTTTCCATGCAGGAGATTCTGGTGATGACGAATTCATACATATTGGATAATATTTAGGCACTTTGTCTACTTCAGTTGTCGCACTTTGTCTGCTATGTTTTTTTTTTTTGACAAGTGCAGTTTTTGTTCAGTTAAGCATGCCCCTTTTTATGCCAAACACAACAACCTACTGTTTCACCTGTGCCATTTTTGTGATGCACTAGTTTTCTGCAGTTTTATATCATTTTTATGCCATTTTTGTGATGCACTAGTTTCATTGTTATGTATATATTTTTATATCATTGCGTTTCTACACCTGTAAATTGTTTCATTACTCATTTGCAGCTTTTCTATGTATACATGGACCATGGTTGTTTAGGTGCTGTTGAGATGTGTCTCATGTATACTGTACCCAATAATCTTCTTTCTTTGATGCGATTTTCGACTTTTACAGTCACTTTGTTGACCACCATGTCAGTACAAGAGAGCAGATTACACTTCAAGATACTTTGGATGGTACTGAGTATTCAACATCACAATTTGGATTAGATGGTTGGTATTTTACTTAGTTGATGTCTGCGACCACATATTTCCTACAACTATTATTTTTATTTATACATGTTAATGTATTTTTTATGTAGAGAGATTTGTTGATGGAGATGATTCTCAGATTGGATTGGAACTTGATGAGGTGAGCATAGATTTTCTGTCTTTTACCATCTTCCCAGGGCCTAATTTTTGATAGACCATTCTTGAACTTTCTTCTCATACTTGAATCATTTGTTACTCAGGAGTTATTCATGGACGACAGTCTTGCCTTTCAGCGTGGTTCAGTTGATGCTAATGTTACAAACTTACAATATTCATTACTTCATTTCTACGCTAAGTCTTTATGCTAATAGAGATAAACTTCTTAAATATGGTTATCAACCACCCTTTAGATTTATCAAGTGGAATCACTTGGTGACATTAAAGTTTTCGTTCAACTGTTTGTATGATGTTATGTTTCTTGAGTGTCATCTCCAAGTTTTATTCCATCATAACAGAGTGGGATATGAAGCTTGAGAAAGCTCGAAAATGTCTGGATGACATACTAGAACCAATCCTTCATCCTGGTGCTAAATTCCTGGCAAGGTAGCTACGAGCAATAGGGTATTTCTGGTAAACCTACGCCAGTTAGTGGGTAGGTAGACCCACCTTTTTGCTCATGCGTTTTAAGCTAATGTGAGCAAAAAGCAGTGTATAACAACAAATAATACTTCATCCCAAAATGTGAGCAACCTAGTTTGTATATGTGTAAGTTGGTTGCTAAATTGACGTACAAATGTACCATGAGCTAAATCAGAACATGCAAGATTTTAAATGAGATAAATCGAAAATATCCCTTGACATGCACACACATTATACACTTTCAATGGTTTTGCATATAAACTTCACAGCCTATATCATTGTATATTTTGATAGTTGGGTACTCTGGATACCTTATTTTAAATATTCCTCTTTACACTTCTAGCTTAGGCAATCTTTATAGTTCACTATCTACTGGCGTTCTTGAACATAATTGATGCATTTCAATTGCAGACATTCAGATGTCAATCTGGTAGATTCAGGAAGTGGGCCTATCAAGGAAGAGGATCAGACTGCTTTGCTTGAAGGCGGCCTATCAAAATCAGCATCTTTAATTAGGTTATTTCACCATGTAGAGGATAATATAACGTCTCATGTTATACACTTCATATTATGGTTATAACTATCATTTATTGTATCAATCATCAAACAGGTTTATGAAAATGGACGGGTCATTCTTAGTTGAAGCTATTTGGCTCTCAACTGAAGCTATTCAGACATTTTCCAATTTTTTCGAAGTATGGTGCATTATGTACTACCATGGTATGCGGCATCAACTAAAGCTATTTGGAGTATTGGATATCAACTGAAGCTACCATAGTATGTGGCATAAACTTTTTTTTTGAAAATTTGTAATTTTTCCTGCACTTGTTGTTCTACGGTTTATAGTTATTATTTTGTACTGTTGAATTCGTTGATCTACTATGAATGAAATTTGACTGATATCTTCTTGATCCTATCATTGTCTAAAAAAGGTTATTTCAATTTCTCATATATCTGTAACCACAAGTTATTTCAATTTCTGAAAGTCTATACACCACAATGTGGTTGACATGATTGTCAGTTGTAATTTTCTTTTCCAACTCATATGCTAGTGGTTTTACTGATAAAATTTGATCTTCAGTGTATCAAGGTTTAGAAATCAGTCGATGCCATCTATATATTGTTGAATCTGTACTGAACCTGTCGTTAACTGTAAGATCAAATTAATATAGACCAGCATCCTTTATCTATGAGGCAATATGGGGAGGTTTCAGTTATTTTTCAAGTCCGTTGCAACTCAAAATTGGCTGTAACGCAAGATGATTAGCAACACAGTTTGTCAACCAATGGTTGGGCAGGACCAAGTGGTTGAGGCCGTGACAGTTAAAGTGATCTTATTCTCGAACATATTTTTTCTTAAATTGGCTTGGCTTCATGAGGTTTTTCAAAATTGGCCAAACATCCCCAGGTCCCTGCCCATAGTTGGGTTTAAATCTTACATCTATTAACCTGCATTGTGGTGTTTTTCCTACCCATAGCCCAGTTATTTGAGCCATTGCATTACCTATTAGGTTTTTGAGTTCAGAAAAGAAACAGAGTTGAGACAGATGATACTTAACGCACAAAATTTATCATCTACCTCTTCTATGCAGAAAAACCACAGATTGAAGAATTATGTGCTGACAAGATATGGAGGAGTTCTGCGCTTGTTATGGAGTCAGACAAGCCGGTTATGGAGGAGTTTTGTGGCTTGTTATGGTGTTGCGCTTTTGTTACTATCCTTTTAAATGATATGTTTGTCATATTGTGTACTTGTTTAAAGCTTTTGTTTAAATGCTTACAATTTGGTTGCAGGCATAGCAAAGCTCTTGTTTAAATGGTTGATGAAGATGCTTGCAGTGATTAGAGTAATGGATTGCTTGCTTGTGTACTGGTTGGATGTCAAATTTTGCTTCTTTGATGTAGTCTTGCATCGATCATTCTGGATTGAGCTGGCTGGCAGAAACTTGGAATTGCTGCTACTTTCCATGAAGCAGTAACAGAAGTAGCACAAACTTGGAATTGCTGCTACTCTCTGAGTTCTTGTAGGATCCAAATAATCTGATTCTTATGGTTATACATATATAAATGCTATGTAAGACTCTTTCCCTGTAAGAACGATGATGTATGACTAGTAGTCTTTGAGTGAAAGATGTTACTACTTCTCTATGCTTGCCTTCTGTTCAAACAGAATGATTGACATAAATACTGTGTTCATATCACACTTTTCTTTCTGGTAACTGTTGTGCTAATACTGGTAGCTGAGGATGTTTTGAAATGTGATACCACAACACAATATATTCATATATTTTCCATGGGGCTTGACCGAGTTCTTTACTCATCCCAGACTTTTGGAGGTTAAATAGTTTTGGAACTCAAAATAACACAATGCTCTGTTTCACTTCTAACTGATTTTGTCAGTTACTTTTTTTATTGTTCTCCTGTACAAACTTGTCATGGATCAGTTGAAAGTCTATCCTTTCTCCTCGTTCATCAAGTAAAACAATATCGTCCACTTCATTGAATGTGCTTACCAAGTTCAGTCTTAATCAATACTAAGAGAGAAAAGCTTAATGTTGTTTCCTGATGTAAGCCTACAGGGAATGGATCTAATCCATGAAAAAAAAGGAAATCAGATATGTAAGAAAAGAAAGGCCTGCATAACATAAGAACAAACATGAACATTATCAGTAAAGTGTATGGCTTCAGTTAAGCTTAAGTAAGCGATTATAGCTGAAGTTGATGTAATAAATAATCCCCGAGTGAACTAACAAGCGAGTTTGAGAATTTTTGGTATTACCTTGTCAAAAGTTCTACAACAGCAATGATAAACATGGATCATCTATATATATGAATGGTATCCTGGAACTGCTACATCAAGGGTTACAGAGAAGCTACTCTAGTATCAGTGTTTTTGAGGTATACGATTTGATAGTAAGCTTTAAGTGATTACTGCTAATATAAAATTCAAGGGCTTTAAAATGTCAAAAATAACGAACATCTACAACAAAAAGAAAAAAATCTACAAAGTGGTAGGTTTGTATCATTCTTGCTGTACCACATGGACCTATGTTCCTGGGGACCTTATTACCCATATACGAAAAAAGAAAATGAAAAAAAGAACTCAATCCGAGCATGTGGTATTTACAAGGGGGATAACAGTATAGATCAACCCTATGCCCCCAGCATTATTCACTTGAAGAAGAATTTTCAGATTTCCCTGTCTGACAATTCTGAGAAAACATGGTTTATATCTACGATTTGGTATCAGCAAGATTACCTGCAAAAGCGAGGTTCTCTGTGGTTCATCTTGGAATCATTTACCTCAACATTAGATTCTTCTACGTCAAGGTACATGAGATTTATGCCAAGCCGTATCAATAACAACATTCGAATCATTTACCTCAACATTCGAATCTCCAAAAGCCAGTAATAACAATAACAATTTTCTAACAAGTATAAATAAAACAAAGTCTTTTCCATTAAATTCACTTCTTCTTTCATTCTCAAACACAACCCACGTCTTCAAAACATTAATAATTTACATCAATTCAAACATTAATCATCTAAAAATTGACTGCTGCAAATAACAAGACACAAACCAATAAAAAAAATAACATGAGAATGCAAGGCCTTGAATTCTTCCTTTCTTTCATATGAATTTGTGCTTCCAAATCAAATAGTTTGTCCTTCATCTCCATGTTCTCTTTTTGCAATCGGAGGATAAACTTTCGCGCTTGGACTGGAAATTCATTATCTTTCCACTCAAAAAAATTGAGTCTTTTGGAAGATTTGTAGTTACCGCACCCCAAAATCGGCGTCCAGCATTCTGTGTCTTCACACATGTTGTGAGATGCGTCTCAATTTGGCAAAAATAAATCCTCAATTCCTCTTCGACCTGCTTTGAAGAGTACGTGCTGTTGGAGCGTCTCGAGATATCTGACATGGCAAACCTAAAACGGATTGAGAGTAGATGAAAGATTTTTTTAGGCAACAAATATATTACAAAACAATTCTTACAGATCAAATAGATCACAAACATATTAAACCCTAAGGATGCGTTTGATTGCAAGGTGGAAAATATGTGGAAAAGAAATTAATTCCATTGAATTATTTTCCTAGGAAAAAAATTCCATGGAATTTAAAAAAAAATTCATGGAAAACTTAATTTGGGTTTTTGATTGCCATTATTTTTCACAGAAAAAATTATTTTCCATGGAAAATGATATTTTCCTATGGGTTGGACAAATTTCATTTTCCACCATTTTATATGAAAATATGGAAAATGATAGTTTTTTGGAAAATAATTCCGTGGAAAATATAAAATATCAAACACTACAATTGGTGGAAAATTTGTGATGAAAATATTTTCCATGGAAAAAAAGCCCAATCAAACACAGCCTAAGAAAAAATAGATCTGCTGTCGGCAATTTTATGGGCCGTAACCATTTTTCTTCTAAGAAAAATCGAAGAAGGAATAATTACGGTTAAAACATATTTAACCCTAAGAAAAAATAGATTTGCTGTCGGATTTTTTATGGGCCGTAACCATTTTTCTTCTAAGAAAAATCGAAGAACTAGGGTTAAAAACAGCACAGAGAGAAGAATTAGGGTTAAAATCGAAAAAATAAATCTGATGTCGGAAGAATTAGGGTTAAAATCAGCACAGAGAGAAGAATTAGGGTTGAAATCGAACAATAAATCTGCTGTCGGAAGAATTAGGGTTAAAATCGAAGAATTAGGGTTAAAATACCTTTTCCGATCGACTCGATCCCTCCCTCGATTTTTCGATCGACTCCCCCCTCTCCCTCTCGTATTTCTCTCAGTTTGTTTGGGAGAAGCCGATCGAATTCTCCCCCTCCCTCTCGTGTTTTCTGAACCGAACAGAACATTAACAATAGAGTTCGGAACCCCTTAGTCTCAGCCGAACCCCTTAGTCTCAGCCGCGTGGGTGTTTGAACCGCCCCTTTATTTTCCTGAACCGGCCCTTTAGTCACTGAACCGCCCTTTTGATCCAACGGTCCCAACATTTCAGATCTAACGGCTGAGATTAAAGGGGTTTTTAGGGGGCTTTATTTGGGGGGCTTTTGATCCTTTCCTATATATATATATATATATATATATATATATATATATATATATATATATATATATATATATATATATAGGGAGCGGATCAAAAGCCCCCCTTAGAAAGCCTCCCAAAAATCCCCCTCACTCTAATTCGTAATATTAATGTTAATATTAATGTTAATATTAATATTAATGTTAATATTAATGTTAATGTTAATATTAATATTAATATTTATTTTTTTATATTAATGTTAATATTAATGTTAATATTAGTGTTAATGTTAATGTTAATTTTAATTTTAATGTTAAGTTTAATGTTAATTTTAGTATTTAATGTTAATATTGACATTAATATTAACATTAACATTAATATTAACATTAATATTAACATTAAATTATGAATTAGGGTGAGGGGGGTTTTTGGGGGGCTTTCTAAGGGGGGTTTTTGATCCGCTTCCATATATATATATATATATATATATATATATATATATATATATATATATATATATATATATATTTCTTGTTGAAATATGCAAACAAAATAAAAATAAAATTAATATCACCGACCTCCGGGGAAGTCCACACGAAGCACTGTCCTAAGAGTTAATTCAGATCTATGTGCAGGCTTGTTCCAAATGCTCCTAGTGGTAAAATTTCTGCTCTACCGATATCTCCACGTCGAACAAAACTCGGAAAGAGCGACCCTGACTTAGCTCTGCCCAGAACATGAAATTGACTAATAGAATAGATCTCGGAGAGAATGGAACAAAATTATTTTGTAGAATATTTTCTTACAGTTTTTTCAGATGTAACAGAGAAGAGAAGAATGCCTCAATTTATACGCATTCTAACTAAGAGCTTCCCAACGGACAGGGAATAACGGCAAATAAATACAGACGTTAAAAAAAGCGAGTAAACTCAGACGTTACAAAGAGAAAACGAACATAAAAAACGTGGTTCAAAGAACCTGGACAAAATTAGATGTGTCCAATATTTCAAAAAAAATTTAATGAGCAGCAAATTTTTTTTAAAGGTCTTCACTCAACCCGAAGAGAAAATTAGATCGACATTCGGCGCCAGCAGATGTGGGCGCGTACCTGCACCTGCTACGTGCACCAAAACAAATTGAGCCGAGCTGGATGGTGGCAGCACACGCATGTGGCCCATAGGACTATCCACAAGACTTCAATGAAGCAAAATAAAATAAAATAAAATAAAATAAAGGGATATATGCACTATTCACAAACAATATACAGCGGATGTGGGACTATTTGTATACGAGGGGTTTGTTTTTGCAAAGAAAGAAACGAAGAGCAGCATCACCAACACAAAACTCTCATAATTTTGTCAATCATAGAACTGCCAGAAAATATATTGTATGTCTTGATAATTCTGGTAGCGTTATTAACATTTGTCACAACAAAAACATATCTAAGCAAATATATTGGATCCTCTCCTCTTCCTCCCAACCCCATGGCTACTGCTCCTCGGGAAGATCAAGCTCGACCCGACCTTCACATTGTCCTTGAATTCACAGGGCTTGTCCTCGTCGATCCTTCCCGCCACCACGCTCCGGCTCCTCCTCACGCTAGGCTTGTTGGCAGCCTCCGCCGCACGCCTCGCCCTCGACGTGGCACGGATGAGCTGGCGGAGGCCGTCGATGTCGCTGTCGAGGCAGTACTCCGACCTCGAGAAGGAGGAGGAGGAGAAGCTGTTGTTGTAGGTGAACTCCGCATAGGAAGGGTAGGAGATGCCCGCGCCGCGGTACTGCCCGACCTGCCCAGCGCAGGCCGTGATGCCCCTGACGTACCAGTCCCTCGCGCTGCACAGGGCCCGCATCGGGGCCTTGATGCACCTGCTCAGTCTGCTGCCGCCGCCGCTTCCTTTGCTCATGTCGACAGACTGTTCGAGTTTTCGCGGCGCCAACGAATTGAACAAGAATTTGGCTGCACAAGTGTAGATATTGTGGAGGAAATTAATGAGAGTTGGATTTTGTTATAGATGATCGATGATCACATCTATTGACACTCCACACTTGAGCTGGTGTTGAGAATACTTTAATTATATACTACTACTTGGATTAAATAATGAGCAATGGTTGGTTTTGCGTAACGACCATTGTTGACAAATTAGGCTAATTGCCACCAAAGACAACGTCGGCTAATCTTCGCTGATGACAAGTTCAAAGATGATGGCATGGACAGAAGAAAAAAAAAAGGTTATATATATATATATATATATATATATATATATATATATATATATATATATATATATATGAGCTCTAGTCTAGTGGTTAAGAGAGAAGTATGCGGCCCAAGTGGTCGAGTTCTAGTGGAAGCGAGTTCACCACAATTCTCTCTTAACCACTATGCTATATATATATATATATATATATATATATATATATATATATATATATATATATATATATATATAAGAGAGAAGATATAAGCTTCTCTCTTATATATATATATATATATATATATACCAAATGTAGCCACTATATATATTGTAACAAATCCTAGCTATGAAAACAAGGCATTATTATTTCCTATATGGTATCAGCGCCTCCATAACAATCCTAGCCGCCATATTCTCCATCTTCCTCATCTTCTCTGCGGTCGATCCGACGCCCGACCACCGTCTGCGCCTGCGCCCGACCGCGCGGCACTTCAGCGTCCGATCCGTCAGCGCGCGGCCGATCCGATCCGTCAGCGCATGCCCGATCCGTCAGCGCGCCCGATCCGTCAGCGCACGGCCGATCCGTCAGCGCGCCCGATCCGTCAGCGCCCGACCCCGTCAGCGCCCGACCGCGCGGTCGATCCGACAGCGCCCGACCGCGCCGTCGACCCCGTCCGCCTGACCGCGAACGCACGACCCTGTTCATCTACGCGCCAGATCTGGCTGATCCGTCAGTGCCCGTTAGCGCCCGACCGCCGACCCCGTCCATCAGCGGACTCTGATTCGCCGCTTGTTCGGCCGATCCGTCGGAGTTGTACAAAATTTTGTACACCCGATTTGTTTTCCGTTGACCCCGTCCATCAGCGGCAGATTCGTTGGAGTTGTACAAATTTTTGTACACCTGACATCCGCTCGCCCCTACACGCCAGATCCGGCGCCCATGATCGCGGCCGATTCGTCGTCGACCCCGTCCATCAGCGGCCGATTCGTCGGAGTTGTACAAAATTTTTGTACACCCGACATCCGCGATGGCAGATGATGATGCGTCCAGCTACTCCGTCGCGACCGACGATGGCAGTGCACACAACCCAAATTATCCTAATCCGAAGGATCCATATTTTCTGAGTTCTGTTTATCAAGCAGGAAATATCATTACCCCTATTGTTTTCCGTGGACCGAACTATGCTGAGTGGTCTCGGTCGATACGTCTCTCCCTGATCTCTAGGCGAAAGATCACTTTTCTGGAAGGTACTGATATCAAACCTGTTAAAGATGCTAGTAAACTACTTGATTGGAGATGTGTGTAAGCGCTATTAGTTCAATGGGTTCTTAATACCATTGATCCGTCTCTGAAGAAATCTCTGCCGTACTTTGAGGAGGTTTATCCATTATGGAACTTGTTGGAGAAAAGATTTGTTGTTAGTAATTGCACTCGGAAGCAACAAATTAAGGTGACTTTGGCTGAGTGTAAACAAACGGCTTCGATGTCTGTGGAAACCTACTTTAGAAATTTACAGTCTTTATGGGATGAACAAGATGCTTATTTCCCATTGCCTTCTTGTTCCTGTGGTGAACTTGCAGCAAAGCTACAGGCCATGCGGGATGAAGACCACTTTCAGGAATTTATGTATGGATTGAATGCTGAGTTATATGGTCATACCCGATCTAATCTTCTGGCTCAAGATCCTCAGCCAAGTTTAGATCGGGCATACCAGGCAGTCCGTGAGGAGGAAGATATACAAAAATCTCAGGTCCAATCCACTGCTGAGGAGGTGTTGGCGCTGACTATCAAGACCTCACCTCGTCTTTCTACTACCTCTAATAGTCGAAACTCAAATTCCAGGGATAAATCAGGTATGATCTGCACTCATTGCAAGAAAATAGGTCATGATATTGCAACTTTCTTTGCCAAGATTGGCTATCCAGAGTAGTGGGAGACTCGTCCTCGACGTGAGGGCGGACGTGGTGCTGGCGGTGGCAGAGGCACGGCACCACATCAGAGACGTGATGAGGGACGCAGTACTGGTGGCGCAGGGGTTGTTCATCATATTGCCGCTGCTAGTCATGGTGTCCCTGCTAGTATTGCTGGGAGTTCGACGGATATGATGCATGGAGGATATCCTTCACCACTCTCAGGTGAACAATTGTAAAAACTGATGAGCCTGCTGGGTAACGACAATGCTTCCAACCCTGGTTCTTCAAACTCTGATCGTCTGATGGGTAAGAATTCTTCTGTCACTTGGATATTCGATACTGGGGCTACTCTTCATGCGACAGGCTCTTGTGACTGTTTAGTTGATTGCTTTGAGGGTCCTGTCTGTCCTGTAATTTTGCCTGATGGGAGCACTATTGAGGCTGTTCTGAGAGGCAAAGTATTTTTGACTGCTTCGTTGGTGTTGACGGATGTTCTTTATGTTCCGACATTGACTTGTAATTTAATCTCTGTCTCACAATTGATTGGTGCCAGAAATTGTGATATGTTATTTACTCTTGATTTGTGTTTTGTTCAGGACCGAAGTACGAGGATGGTGATTGAAGCAGGTGAACAAAGGAGTGGACTTTACTTCTTGGGGGAGGTTCCAGCTTCTTTGGCTTCGGGTGATCCTGGCATGCAAAGAAAGTGATTCTGAGGTTTGGCATAGTAGACTGGGGCATCCTTCAGATAAAGTAATGCAGACTTTACCTTTTCTCTCTGGTAGTAGTGTGTTTTCTCATAAGGCTTGTGAAATTTGTCATCAAGCTAAACAGACTCGTGATGCCTTTCCTGATAGTAGTAGTCGTGCTTTGCGATGCTTTGAACTTATACACTGTGATCTATGGAAACCATATCGTATTCTGTCATCTAATGGGGCACGATATTTTTTGACTTTGGTGGATGATTTTTCTAGAGCTGTTTGGGTTATCTTATTGACGGATAAGTGTGCTGTTTATTCTATGTTTCTTAAATTTATTGCTATGGTGAAGCGTCAGTTTGGGGCTGATATACGTCGTGTGCGGAGTGACAATGACACTGAATTTAATTATTTATGAGATTATTTTTCATCTCAAGGTATTTTGTTCTAAACATCCTGTGTTGGGACACCTCAACAGAATGGAAGGGTGGAAAGAAAGCATCAACATATTTTAAATGTAGCCAGGGCATTGAGATTTCAGGGTTATCTTTTCGTAGATTTTTGGGGGGAATGTGTTCTGGGTGCATGTTATTTGATAAATAGAACCCCTTCTAGTATCTTGAATTTTAAGTCTCCTTATGAAGTTTTATATGGTTCGACTCCTTCGTATGATCATCTACGTATTTTTGGTTGTCTGTGCTATGCGTATGATTTGAAATTCCGACATAATAAATTTGCTAGTAGGAGCAGAAAATGTATCTTAGTTGGGTATCCACTTGATAAAAAGGGATGAAAACTGTATGATTTGGAGCCTGGTGAATTTTTTGTGTCCCGTGATGTTACTTTTTATGAAAAAGAATTTCCTGGGTGTGGCTCTGCTAGTGAGATGTCTTCTGCGACACGCCATCTATCTATTGAGGTGCCGGAAGACGATATAGAGATTTTTGGGATGGTGCCGACTACGGTTGCTGAGGCCGGAGTGGTTGATGGTGGCTCGGCACCGAGTGGCGAGGATGCACAGGTAGATGCAGAAGTATTGACAGGAGAGTCCGCTGGAGGTAATGCGGATACTACTGATGATATAGGGGATACAGTGTTGCCAGAGGTGCCCGACGAGATAGTATTGGGAAGAGGAATGAGAAAGAAATCACAGCTAGTACGATTACAGAATTTTGTGATGAATGTTGTTCGAAGTAAAAGTTTCTCCCTTCACCACAGTTCATCTGTTCCCGTCACTTTCTCAGGTACTTCGTATCCTCTAACACAATTCCTAAGTTATGACATATTTACTGCTGGACACAGAAATTTTCTTGCAGCTATCACTGCAGGTGTTGAGCCTACTTCATATCGTCAGGCCTCGCGAGATTCGGGCTGGCGCGCGGCTATGCAAACTGAAATACAGGCTCTGAAAGATAATGAAACATGGAGTCTTGTCGATTTGCCTCCTAGAAAGAAAGCATTAGAAAGTAGATGGGTGTACAAAATAAAGTACAAATCCGACGGTAGTGTTGAGCGCTTAAAGGCACTGATGGTTGTGTTCGGTAATCATCAGGTTGAGGGGATCAACTATTCAGAGACATTCGCCCCGGTAGCTAAGATGCCTACGGTTCGGACGTTCTTGGCTGTTGCAGCTGTGAGAGGCTGAACTTTGCACCAGATGGATGTGCACAATATTTTTTTCATGGAGATCTGATAGAAGAAGTGTATATGAAGTTGCCGCCAGGTTTTTCGCATAGTGAATCAAACAAAGTGTGTCGCCTGCGTAAGTCACTATATGGATTGAAACAGGCACTACGTTGTTGGTTTGCTAAGCTTGCTGCTTCTCTGATATCCTATGGATTTATTCAATCTCATTCCGATTATTCCTTTTTCTCTTTTTTAAAGGGAAGGTAGAGTTGCATGTTTTGATCTATGTGGATGACATAATTGTGTCTGGTAATGACACAGGTGCTTTAGATGCTTTCAAAAAGTACCTTAGTTCTTGCTTTCACATGAAGGACCTTGGTGTGTTGAAGTACTTTCTTGGCATAGAGGTGGCTCAGAGTGTAGAAAAAATTTTCTTATGTCAAAGAAAGTATGCTTTGGACATCATTTCAGAATGCGGTTTGATGAGGTCTCGACCTGCTGGCTTTCCCATGGAGCCCTATCACTAGCTGGCAGAATCGACTAGTCCAAAGATGGCGGATGCAGAGACTTATCGGAGGCTGGTTGGAAGGTTGATTTATCTATCGTTTACTCGCCCTGACTTAGCCTATGCTGTGCATATCTTGTCTCAATTCTTACAGGAGTCTCGGCAAGATCATTGGCATGCTGCTTTGAGAGTTGTTAGATATCTCAAATATGCACCGGGACAGGGTATTCTTTTGAAAGTTGATTGTGATCTCCGTCTTTCTGGTTGGTGTGATTTCGACTGGGCCAGTTATCCCTTGACTCGTCGCTCTGTTATAGGCTGGTTGGTGTTTCTGGGGGGTTCTCCTATTTCTTAGAAGACCAAGAAGCAATCAACTGTTTTTCGATCTTCCGCTGAAGCTGAATAATGATTTCTTGCTGCGCTTGTTTGTGAGTTGAAATGGTTGAAGGAATTATTGGTGTGTTTGGGCGTTCGCCAGGAGTCTGCTATGTCGGTGTATTGTGACAGTTAGTCTGTCCTGCACCTGGCTCAGAATCCGGTATTTCATGAGCGCAGTAAGCATATTGAGGTGGATTTGTATTTTGTTCGTGATGCTATTCGAGATGGCACCGTAATAGCCTCGCATGTTTCTACTTATTCTCAACTGGCTGACATCTTCACCAAGCCCCTTGGAAAGCATGTGTTTGATTATTTCCTTTCCAAGTTGGGCATTTGTGACTTGCATGCTCCAACTTGAGGGGGGGTGTTAGATTATATTTGTAATGTAAATATGGCCCATAAGCCTAAATGTAGACACTATATATATTGTAACAAACTCTAGCAATGAAAACAAGGTATTAGTATTTCCTACAATAACCAAACCTAAGGTCTCTCCAATACGTAAGTCTTGGGTTATTGAAATGTTATCATGGCTGCTTGGTGCTTATTTTTCTAAAGAAAAATCTGTCACAAAATTAAGTTGTTTGGGGGACAACAAATTTTTAAAAAGTTTTGATAAGCCTTGGACAAACTTCGAAAAGCAAGTAGGATATTGTTTCTCAAAAAATGTTTTTGTTGTTGTTTTTTAAAACGCAATAACAATTCTAAACATAAACCCCGAATCAAGCCGAAGATGATAGTGGACTTGGCATTTTTTTTGGGAAAAAGTAGAAGCAGATCAGAACAACTTTTCAAGAGTCTTCTATTTGTTTTTAGCAACTTTTTCCAAAAAGAAACTAGTATATCAAAGAATAAGAGTTGAAACGTAGTTTTGATTATATTTTCAAACTCTTCTCAAACAATAATGCTACAAGAACACACTTCATAGTCACATCGAAATAATAGTGCATTATTGAATGTTAATTATTACTTCAGTTTTAAGGTTTTTTTTTAACACCAATAATACACTATGACAACAGTGCAGCCATAAAGTGTATCAAAAAAATGTGTTCTCATAACATTACTTTTTTTTCAAAACAAATAAATACCCAAACATAAATTTTAAGACTTTGCCGGCGGTGGAAGAGCAGTTCCTATTCCTAATTGCATTTTGACAAAATAACTTCGTTAATTAAATACACATTTATTATAGTATTCAATACAAATCATAAAGGTCTTACATTATAATAGAAACAAAAATCCTAGAGTAACTCATGAGTTACTCATTTTTAAAACTCTTCAATGAAAAGCTGTTGGATTAAATCCATCCTATACCTTAATTTTTAAGGGTCTAAACAGAAAAAGCCAATAATCTAAATAGAAAAATAAGTCCATGTGTCATGACCATATTGTAAGTTGTTATTTTGAACTATTTGAGTTTATGTAGTCGGAACTATAATCGAAACTCACATCGATATTTGCACCTAAGGGTGAGACAATGATAGGTTAATATCTATCAACATAACTTGTAACCAAATTCTACCAAGAAAACTATAGACTAGCGAAAAGTTATTTTAGTTTTTGTTTGATGTGTTGCTTACATCAGGAATGTTTCTGACATTCTAATGATTTTGTACAAATATTAAAATAAACTTTTTTTTAACCATGACATTTTTTCTGACATTTTAAGAACTATGCTACAGCATTTTCTGAAAAATAGTGAGGCCTAAAGCTAAAAATAAATATTTTATATTAGTAATGTATACGAGGTTAAATTTTTTAAATTATTTTAAATTTTGGTCCGTACGATTGTACATGTTGCATATGCTAAAAAAACAGTAGGTCTACACAGACTGCGGTTGAAACCGCGACCACGTGTCGGCCATTGGCTGGTCGATTTTTTTTGGGACCTACATAAGTAGGGGGCTGAGAATATCTTTTTTGGCCAATATAGAGCTGCCACGTGGCTCTGCGGTTTTTTTTTGCGGTTTTTTTTCGCTGAGTAGACTTGAAAAAATAAAAAAAAGAGGGTCTGGATTGCATAGTTCTTAAAACTACTTCAGAAACTTCATCATCTAAAAAAAAGGGAAACTAGAGACTAGTCAGTTCCACTCCAAATTGTGGAAACATAATGGAAAAGAAAAAGAAAAAGAACAACCATTATTATTTAGAAAGATGATGCAAGATCATAGAGAGAGGTCATATCGTTCAAGTTTCCCCGTGCTAAAACTTAAGCAAAGAGAAAACCGTTTTAGTTGGTAAACCAACTTTTCGTAGTGATGCAAGACAAACAAATAGAGACGTAAAAGCTTCAACTTTGGGAACAAATAGTACCCATGATAAATCTATAACAAATACTGAATCGTGGAAGCAATAACAAACAAATAATTGACAAGTTCACCCAAACCCTAATATAACATATTATAACAGACCTATTACTAAATAACCCTTTAAATTTCCTTCCATATTTCTATATTCTCCAATCTCTACTCCTTATAAGGAGATGTTTGAAAACGGTTCAAAATGAGTGTATATCCTCACATAATTAAAAATTAAAATATAAATTTTAACTAATTATTTATGATAAGTACCCAGCATAAATGGGCTATGATCAGTGTAGCCTCAATAGTATAGCCTCAATTAGCAGGCCATTACAATAGTTGTATTAGCCTCAATTAGCAGGCCAGGGCCTTGTGCCACTTAATTTAGTAGCTAGAGAGGGGCATGTTAGAGAATTCATGTATCCCTTCTCCACATAAATAGCTGAGATGCTAAGCTAACAGTGTGGAATGAGAGTATAGTTTTCTTCTTTCTCAAGTTCTCCTGTAGCCTTTAGCTTCTTCTGTAATTTTCCTTCCTGCATCTTCATTCAATAAGAAATCCCCAGTTCTCATCTCTGTCTTGTTCTTCTTCTCCAATCCCCTGCATAGTTCTTTAGAATTAGCTACAAAATTGTTGTGAGAATGACAGGAATTAATAGATCTGTGTTGAATCTAGGTCAGCTGGGCCGAGGATCCAACAATTTGGTATCAGAGCAGCTCGATCCACTGATGGAAGGCAGCCGGGAAGGATGCTCGAGCCATGGTGGATCTGGTGAAGAAGCATCAGATGGAAGGAGGTTGTTGCCGGTCGAAGATCGAGTCCACACACTGGAAGGTACAATACTTAATTTCAACAACAAATTTGATAGAGTTTTTGAGGAATTGGCCAGATCTCGTCGAGACTTCGAAACCATGGCTCAAAATTTGAGTCCATCTCTGTTCCAGCACTCAAACGTGGGAGCCAGATCTGCAACTCCTCATCCCTTCAATTCCACCTGGGGAATAAGCCCTCCCATATTAAGCCCTCCTCTGAATTCATTTGAACAAACACCTATGGGGCATGCCACCTCGATGCAGATCCCCAACCTTGTGCCTATGGGTTCCCCTGTTTCCAGTACTGTAATGTGTACCACAGCTCCACTCCTACCCATACCTGCACCACAAATGACAACAAATTTTAACAACACAAATTGTGGTCAACCTATATTGAGGGTCAAGATACCTGCATTTGATGGAGAAGGAGATATTGTTGAATGGCTAATGAGGGTGAACAATTATTTTAACTACTATGGCACCACTGAAGCAGAGAAAATTAGAATTTGTTCAGTACAGCTCAAGGGAACTGCAACCTACTGGATGGATTGACTTTTTAGAATTTGAAATGGGGCAGTGACTTGGGAGGATTTCTGCACATCCATCAGATCAGAATTTGGTCCCTCTCAGTTAACAGATCACATAGTTGAGTTAAAATTTCTCAAGCATGAAAACACTATCCAAGAATACAATTCACAGTTACAAAACTCCAAGAAGGTGCATGGAATACCTGATCATTGCTTAGTTAGCCATTACATTGGAGGGTTGAAAGAAGAGGTTAGATATGAAGTTCAAGTAGCTAGTCCGGTCAACCTACCTGCAGCAATGTAAGAAGCCAAACTATATGAAGCAAAAATTGCAGCTCTAAGGAAGGTTTACAAAACAAATTCTTTTCCCCCTAAGCACCATTACAATCCAGGACACTTAACTGCCACCACCCCAGTTACAACTAACCCACTTGAAACTGGACAGAAGTTAAACACTGTACCTCAGAAGACTCTGTCATCCACTCCTACAATCTCTCCTTCAGAGATATTAAGAAGAAAGAGCCTGGGTTTGTGTTTTATGTGTGATGAGAAATGGTTCAAGGGGCACAAATGCAAAGAAAAAAGGTTGTTCATGCTAGTTGCTGATGAAGAGGGGACTGAGGTTGAAAATTCATTTTTACTGGAGGGAGAACCTGACAGCACCACAACTCCCTGCCAAAACCTCTTTGAAATATCACTCCAAGCCTTGATAGGTTCTAATAATCATTCCACCATAAGACTAAAAGGGCGACTTAAAAATAAACAAGTGTTGATACTCATTGACTCAGGGTCTACTCACAGTTTTATTGATAGTGGCTTCTGTGAAAGAATGGAAATTCCTACTCAGGATAGCTGGTTAGTAAAGGAATGTGCATAGGAGTACAAATAGACTGCCAGGGGCACAAAATTATTGCTGACCTGTTGTAATTACCTCTCCCAGGTTATCGGATTATTTTAGGAGCAAATTGGCTCAGTACCCTTGGATATATTGTCTGGAATTTCCAAGAGCTAACTATGCAATATGATGAACAAGGAGTGTCCAAATATTTCAAGGGGGTTAATACTGAAACAGACACTTTACAGGAATTAGACAGTAAGGATCTGAGACAGAGGCCTCAAATGTATTTCATTCATTTATGCAAGCTGAAAGAATTCAGACGAGAGAACTCACAGGAAGGAGGATTGCCAGAGCCAAAAGAGATAACTGAATTGTTGGAGGAGTACAAGTTAGTGTTTGAAGAACCCAGAGGCCTTCCCCCAAGAGAAGCTTTGACCACTAGATACCACTTGCACCAGGCTCATTATCAGTTTGTAGCAGGCCTTATAGACACCCATACCTTCACAAGAATGAAATTGAGAAGCAAATCCAGGAGATGTTAGAAACAGGTATCATAAGGCCTAGCACCAGCTCTTACTCTTCTCCTGTGATACTTGTGAAGAAGGCTGATGGCTCTTGGAGACTCTGCATTGATTATAGGGGGTTGAACAATAACACAATAAAGGACAAGTTCCCTATACCCTGTATTGAGGAGCTGTTTGATGAACTCCATGGAAGCAATTACTTCACCAAGCTGGATTTAAGGGCTGGATACCACCAAGTTAGAATGGCAGAAGAAGACATCTACAAAACAGCTTTCAGAACACATGAAGGACATTATGAGTTCATGGTAATGCACTTTGGGCTAACCAATGCTCCCTCTACTTTCCAAGCTCTCATGAATGCAGTGTTCAAAAGCTACTTGAGAAGGTTTGTGTCAGTTTTCTTTGATGATATATTAGTGTATAGCACTAACTTGCAGGATCATTGTATCCATCTGCAACAAGTATTCAACAAATTATAAGAGAATCAATTAAAGCTTAAGAAGAACAAGTGTACCTTTGCTCAGAGACAAGTGGGTTATTTGGGGCATATTATCTCAGGAGAAGGAGTGCAAGTTGATCCAGAGAAGGTCAAGGCAGTTATGGACTAGCCCACACCTATAACTATCAAGCAACTCAGAGGTTTCCTGGGTCTTACTGGATACTATAGAAGGTTCATTAGAGATTATGGGGCTATAGCCAGGCCACTTACTGATCTCCTCAAGAAGAACTCCTTTAACTGGAGTAATAAAGCCCAGTCTTCTTTTGAAGAACTGAAGCAAACTCTCATCAATCCCCCTGTATTGGCTATGCCCAACTTTACAGAGGAATTCATACTAGAATGTGATGCTTCTGGGGTGGGAATAGGTGTTGTACTGATGCAGAGAGGTAGGCCTATAGCTTTCCTGAGTCAACACTTGAAGGGGAGAGCCTCTGCACTATCAACCTATGAAAGAAAAATGTTAGCAGTCCTTCTAGCTATAAAGAAATGGAGCCAATACTTATGGGGTAGGTCATTTGTCATCAGAACTGATCACAAACCCTTAAAGCACATATTAGAACATAGGGTCTATACTGAAGCCCAATATAAATGGATACTCAAGTTGCATGGTGTAGGTAAAAAAAAAAAATCAAACTGCGCCTAGTTGACTGCTTAAAGACAAACTGTGCCTAATTCATGAATCTGGGCAGACTGCGCCTAGTTTTCCGTCAACAGGGCAGACTGAGCCTAGTTTTCAGCCAGCTAGCCAAACTGCGCCTAATTCATGAATCTGGGCAGACTGCGCCTAGTTTTCCGTCAACAGGACAGACTGTGCCTAGTTCTCAATCAAACTCAAATAGCGCCTATTCAGTACTCAGAGAGGCGCGTTTCTCAAACCGCGCGTAGATCACATAATCATTATTATCTGATAGCACGTAAATCGAAATGACATCTCATCATTATTCTGACAGCGTAGCACTCGAGGAAGATATGATAGCTGTCTAGACAGATTGCACCTACATCGAAGAACCAGGCACTATCGACAGACTGCGCCTACTTTTGACTATATCAAGCACACTTTGCAGATTGCGCCTACGTCTCAGTGAAGAAGGCGCAGTTCAATACAACATCAATTCAGAGCTTGCCACGTGTCCCTGAAACAGGCGCGCTTTGACTAAATCAACGCCTAACTACCACTCTACATGTCCAACACGTGTCCCACTAACTGTACACGACCAAGCGCATGTCAATCAAATAATGCCACGTGTCTAGAGCAGTTGGTGCACGTTCGTGATAATGGAGTAAAAACAGGCGCAGTTTGTCATACGTGCTCAAAACAGGCACAGTTTGTCATACGTGCTCAAAACATGCGCACTTCAACCAGGCACTCTCCAGAATAACTGCCCAAAACAGTTATTTCAGAACTCTATAAATAGAGTTTTGTTTCTATTCAACAGAGGACAGATCAGAGAGATCAGATTACACACAGAGAGATTATTCTCTTCAGAGAATCCAGGAGTTCTTGCTAAAGTGCTGCTGCGTTCTTCAGAGGCTCTTCGCCTTCAGTTCATCAGAGGCTTCCTGCCTTCGTTCCATCAGAGGCTTCCTGCCTTCAGTCATCTTCAAAAGCTTTCGTCTTCAAAAGTTCACATCGTCCAAGGGATAAAGCGATCGTCATCCAGATCGGATTCCTATAGTTGTACTTTCCCAGAATTCTTGTAATATTCTTTACAAAGTTTGTGAAATAAATATCATACTTTTGTTTTTGCAAACAAAATGGCGACTCTGCTGGGGACGACCTTTTCCTCCGATGAAGAGGTGACAACTCAATGTGACACGGCGTCTATCGGCTCGACGCAGAAGACTTTGGTCGTGAAAGTTGACCAAACGGCCTACGAAGCAATGATTAATGCACAAAGCACTCCTCGCCGCACTACGACTTCCGTCAAGAGCAAGACTCGCTCAGTGTGGGCTCCCAAGAACACTGCTCCTTCTCTGATGAAGAACGCTGCCACTTCTTCGGCACAACCTGCTGTTTCCAAGACACCAGTGCCTATCTCTAGCAACCTGGCGCAGTCTGTTCCCTCTTTAGGGAAACAGATTGTTCAGGCGCAGTCTGCGGCCAAACATGCCAACCAGGCACAGTCTGTTCTTTCCTTAGGGAAACAAACTAGAACTGTGAACCAGGCGCAGTCTGCTGTCAAACCATCTTCTGGCACAGTTCATGCCAAAACAGCACAATCTATGCCTCACAATCAGGCGCAGTCTGTTCTCTCCTTAGGGAAACAGGCACAGTCTGCCACCAAACCTTCTTTTGGTACAGTTTGTGCCAAATTGGCACAAGTCAAATCTTCTGCTGCTGCCCAGGCACAGTCCAATGCATCTGTTACCCTGACTAAACAGGCGCAGTCTGTTCAGGCGCAGTCTGCTCAGGCGCAGTCTGCTCCGGATCATTCCAGAATCCAGAAACCCAAAATTGCACAGGCACAGTTTGCTGAGGACAGTCCTTTGGCTGCTCCTTCTTCGATTCTATCAAAAGGAAAAGGCCCCTTGGTCTTCTCCCAATCTTCCCAAGCGCAAAACTTGGAAGATAACAGAGGGAAATGCTCTTTAGCTATCCCTTCATCTCAAAACAATGGAAAGGGTCCTCTGGCCTTTTCCAAGTCTTCTTCGATTCTTATCGAGGAAGATCCAACTGATGGTGCCTCTGCACCTATTAGTACGAATATCCCCCTTAACAAGGGTTCTCGTACTAATCAGAGAGGTATTTTACCTACTCCCAAGGCAAATATTCAGGAATTGCCTAATTTGCGGATTTCACGATCCGAACAAGGCAAATTATAAGTTTCACAAACTGAGATTCCCAGGGGCGGTTTAAATGATTTACGGGCATATCTCAATAGAAAACCCCAATCAAAACCTACCTCTGTGAAACGCAAACATGCTAAGATCAACTTGTCTCAATATCAACCTTTTGGGGCAAGGAATCCTGACAATTACGCCAATCAGATGAGTACCTCTCTTTATACTCATGGAATCGAACATTTACGAAATCGGAACCATGTTCCAAATGTCATCCATGAATATATCCCTGCTACTTCTTCTCGTCCCGTTGTCTCTGATCTTCGGGATCATCTCAGGCAGAAACGGGATATCACCCCCACTTCTCCCAAACAATCACATGTTCATCATTGCAATCATCCTCACGAAGTGGTTATCAAATGTTGTTGCCAAACAACCAAACGTTCTGTCTTCGAGCGTTTGACTTTCCCTTCTGTTGATCAAAGGACTGATGATGAAGAAGAGGTAATGTTTGCCTCCGTCAACATGACTTCCAGAGATTCTGGGGGTAGAAAATGCAAGCACGGAAAGAACCGGAGACCCAGCCAGCACTATCTTGACCGACTTCGAGAATCAGATGATGGTGTTTACCAGCATACTCGATCTCGAAGCCGAGAAACAATAGGTCAAAGGAATTTTCCTTACCGTGATATCTCTACCTCTCATGCTGGGGGTAGTTTTGACTATGTTGTCGACAGTGATAGCTCTGAACAAACTGTGTCATCTGTCATGGCACGAGAAGTGATAGCATACGTCACTGAAGAACAAGATGCTTCTGGTTCCAACAATCAGAATCAAAGGATTATTGCACTAGAAGAACAACTGAAGACATCCTCCGAAAGATGGGCTACGACTTCAAAAGTGGCCTCAACTACGGCAAAGGAAGGCGAACTCCTGTTCGTACAGCTGTTCCATATGGAAAGTCTGAAATGTACTACAGCAGGACTAACAGAGGGCTCGGATATGCTTCTCCGCAAGTGTTATCTCCAGCAGTCTCTAAATCTGATAGTGACGAGCGCTCCAATTCTTCTGATTCCAGATCATGGGATTCTGACACCAGTATTGGTCAAATTCATCGATTGACTATATCTTCTAAATGAACATCCTATACAAAATTATCCGATGGTTCATCCCGTTCATCATCATCATCTGACGGTTCATCCCGTTCATCATCACCATTTGACGGTTCATCCCGTTCATCATCATCATCTGACGGTTCATCCCGTTCATCATCACCATTTGACGGTTCATCCCGTTCATCATCATCATCTGACGGTTCATCCCGTTCATCATCACCATTTGACGGTTCATTCCGTTCATCATCACCATTTGACGGTTCATCCCGTTCATCATCATCATTTGACGGTTCATTCCGTTCATCATCACCATTTGACGGTTCATCCCGTTCATCACACCATTTGACGGTTTATACCGTTCATCTTCATCATCTGACGGTTTATCCTCTTCCTCACATCATCCGGTGGTTTATATTCCTCCATAAAGAATTGAATTCAATCAGTCTTGAAAAATGAAGATTCATCATTCGGATATTCATTAAATGTCTGAAACGTGAGGTTAATCCTTCCAGATCGAGCAGACAACTTAGCCTATGCGCAACTTGATTTGATTTTCAAAATTCAAAGTATTTCGAAATTTTGAATAAAATCAACTTTCGAAAACTTTGAAGGGGGTCTTGTAGGTAAAAAAAAAAATCAAACTGCGCCTAGTTGACTGCTTAAAGACAAACTGTGCCTAATTCATGAATCTGGGCAGACTGCGCCTAGTTTTCCGTCAACAGGGCAGACTGAGCCTAGTTTTCAGCCAGCTAGCCAAACTGCGCCTAATTCATGAATCTGGGCAGACTGCGCCTAGTTTTCCGTCAACAGGGCAGACTGTGCCTAGTTCTCAATCAAACTCAAATAGCGCCTATTCAGTACTCAGAGAGGCGCGTTTCTCAAACCGTGCGTAGATCACATAATCATTATTATCTGATAGCACGTAAATCGAAATGACATCTCATCATTATTCTGACAGCGTAGCACTCGAGGAAGATATGATAGCTGTCTAGACAGATTGCACCTACATCGAAGAACCAGGCACTATCGACAGACTGCGTCTACTTTTGACTATATCAAGCACACTTTGCAGATTGCGCCTACGTCTCAGTGAAGAAGGCGCAGTTCAATACAACATCAATTCAGAGCTTGCCACGTGTCCCTGAAACAGGCGCGCTTTGACTAAATCAACGCCTAACTACCACTCTACATGTCCAACACGTGTCCCACTAACTGTACACGACCAAGCGCATGTCAATCAAATAATGCCACGTGTCTAGAGCAGTTGGTGCACGTTCGTGATAATGGAGTAAAAACAGGCGCAGTTTGTCATACGTGCTCAAAACAGGCGCAGTTTGTCATACGTGCTCAAAACAGGCGCACTTCAACCAGGCACTCTCCAGAATAACTGCCCAAAACAGTTATTTCAGAACTCTATAAATAGAGTTTCGTTTCTATTCAACAGAGGACAGATCAGAGAGATCAGATTACACACAGAGAGATTATTCTCTTCAGAGAATCCAGGAGTTCTTGCTAAAGTGCTGCTGCGTTCTTCAGAGGCTCTTCGCCTTCAGTTCATCAGAGGCTTCCTGCCTTCGTTCCATCAGAGGCTTCCTGCCTTCAGTCATCTTCAAAAGCTTTCGTCTTCAAAAGTTCACATCGTCCAAGGGATAAAGCGATCGTCATCCAGATCGGATTCCTATAGTTGTACTTTCCCAGAATTCTTGTAATATTCTTTACAAAGTTTGTGAAATAAATATCATACTTTTGTTTTTGCAAACACATGGGTATTCCTATAGGGTTGAATACAAGAAAGGGAGGGAGATCAAGGCTGTTGACATCTTGTCCAGGAGAGAAGAGGCTCAATTGTCTGCCAATACCTGTGTTACCCCAGATGGATGAAGAGTTTCAAAGAAAAGATGCAAGCTTCTGAATTTTACAAGTTATTACTGAACAAATGGCAGCAAGGGCTACTAGATGCAAACAAATATTCTGTACAGGATGGCTTATTTTACAATAAAAAAGGCTTCTTGTTGATCCTCAATCTGAGTATGTACCCCTAATGCTCAAAGAGCACCATGATATGCTGTATGTTGGCCATTCAGGGGCTTTGAAGACACTACACAGACTCAGAAAAGTCTACTACTGGAAAGTCATGAAGAGAAGTATAACTGAAAATGTCAAAGCTTGTGAAATCTGCCAAAGACACAAGTATGAAACTACCTCTCCAGCAGGACTATTACATGTCACGACCCGCACCCGGTTTACGGGCACGAGAACGTGGGTACGTCCAGCCTACGCCGCAGTGTCGACGGTAGAACGCTGTTCTAGGTCACAATCTATCTAACACAATGTGATATACCCTCCAGACGGAGGACAATCTCATAAGGATACAAACTCAATCACAAATCTAGGGATAGATAAATAGCACGATGAAATTGATAAGAAAATCTACAAGAAAGAGGCAACTAGAAGTGAAGTAAAACAATTTCATTAATTAACTCAAGGTCTCAATACAACTCCATGATAAACAAGAAAAGAAGAAACATAAACTCTATACAACTACTCCAAGCTCTACTAGTCTCCTCTAGGCTAGCTGTGAACTCCAAGTTTCCTGTAAAATTTTATCAACGGGTCCAATCAGGACTGGAACGAATACATCTCATCAAGTAAATCCAAGTAAATGACGAAAACTATAAAAACAATTATGGACAATTTTATTAATGAAGCATGGGAATTCGAGACAGTTTAAGATGTAAAACTATAGTAAAAGAACAAGAAAATTAAAAGCTGTGAAAAAGAATATCATGTCAATGAAGACTGTAAATAAAAGCTAGCTGAACTAGAATAATGTGATATGAGTCCAGTGGTACAATATATGTCAAGTGTGATTCCATTCAATGATCCAAGTAGGGTGATTCTTGTAATGGTTCTTGTGATGATTCTAGTAAAGATTCTTGTGGTGATTCTAGTAAAGATTCTAGACAATACTCACAGTGTATTTTAAAATACTGAGATCGACATGTAAACGGCTAGGGGTAATCCGGCACATCACACACTGGTCAAGTGTGGGACGACCATCGTTCTTGTATAATTCACAGAGAGGTGGTTCGAGTATTTAGGAATGCTTACATGTCTACTCAAGTATTTTCCTGCCCGACAAATATGAATGAATCCATAACATGACACGTAAATCGAGAATAAATCTAGCCAGAACATGAAGGTGCTTGTAGGTGATTCTTGTAATAGAGGCTAGACAAGTAAGGTATGTGTGTCGTATACATGGATTCCAGAAAAATATCAATTCGTGTTTGTAACCGAGAATCAAATAGAATTAACTAAAACTGAAATATAGAATTCGACAAGTAAATGAAAGAACTTTCAGAGAATGTACTCGCCTGACAATCCGAGCTGCTGATAAGGATGTAACTGAACTGGAGTGATATAAACCTATTTAAAGTATCCACATGTCACAACCAAGTCTACAATATCAAAGGAAATAGCTACAATGCAAGACTACATGCTTCTAGGTCCCTTTTGGTCAAAGTCAACCCTTGGTCAACTCTGGTCAAACCTGGTCAATGCTGGTCAAACATTGGTCAACTAGTCCATTTACTAATTTTTAGGTCATACACAAAATTTCAGGTCATTCGGAGTTCGTTTGAGTCGATTTGGATCAAGTTTGACCCAAAGTTGACTTTTGTCAACTTGTTGGCCAATTCAACCGAACTAGGCTCCTAACGACGAACCTAATCTGTCCAAACACTTCCTATAGTCATATCACAAAAATTTATTACATTACCTATATTTATACATTCATCACAATTAATATATATACATATATATATATATACATACACAAATATATATATATATATATATATATATATATATATATATATATATATATATATATATATATATATATATATATATATATATAAATTAGGAAAGGAAATATGATTTGTGAGTGAACATTGATGTTGGGGCTGCTGGTAAGGAGACTAAATCTGAGAACAAAAGTAATATGAGACTACAAGAGTATTCTATATATAACATTTTACAATCTATAGGAATATATATATATATATATATATATATATATATATATATATATATATATATATATATATATATATATATATATATATATATATATATTCATATAGGCATATATAGGTATATACCCAATATGAAAGCCAACAAAGGTCGTACTCGAACCCGGAGTAAACTCCCAGGTCTGAAATCAAAGTCTCGACCCGCATATAAACACATTTTCGAAATTAGGCATTTGAAGAATTTAATATATATATATATATATATATATATATATATATATATATATATATATATATATATATATATATATATATATGTATGTATAAAAAAAAAAAGCATTAAATAAATAAATATATATATATATATATATATATATATATATATATATATATATATATATATATATATATATATATATATATATATATATATATATATATATATATACATACATATATATATATACATATATATATATATATATATATATATATATATATATATATATATATATATATATATATATATATATATATATATATATATATATGCATTAAATAAAAAAATATATATATATACATACATATATATATCTATATGCATTAAATAGGTAAAATACCATAATTGCCTAAAAATGGCTAGAAAATATGAATCAACCCCGAGAGTCAAATCCCACAAGTCTAAAACAGCGTCCAAGAATCAAAAACTCAGAAATTATCGCATTAAATCCCAAGAATCAAATTATCACAAAATTCTTCAAATTCAATTTCAAGGAAAATCCATTTATGCTTGAAAAAGGTAAACAAATAGGTAATAATCCCGCGGATCACTTCCCGCAAGTCCAAAATATCATATATATATATATATATCGATTAAAAGTCAAAAAAATTCAAAATATCATATTTCTATTCAAAATATTGGACCCGAAAAACCCAATTTTCATAAATCGACCCAAAACACAAAATACTCCAAACCAACTCACAAACTTGGCAAATACGTCGGTCTCGACACATGGGACATGCTCGGGTATTCCCGTGGTTGAAACCGTGTCCGTGTCGTGTCCAGAGAGTGCGTATCAGAAAACCGATATCGCGTGTCAAAGATGGTGTTCTCGCTCGATTGCACGTCACACGCGCAACGAGAAGCCTCGTGCTCGTGCACATGGCTAGGTAGGGTCACGGGGTAGGTCTAGGACAAACACGACACGAAGTCATAGCGATGCGACACAGCAGCTCGCGCAACAGCGCATGGCCTGCGCGCACGCGCGTGCGTGCATGCTCGTGCACGCGGTTCGTCGCTCGTGGCTCGCGTGTCGGGCCACGCCACGACTCGGGATCGAGTTCCTGGGTAGTCTAGGTATAGGGCTACGTGTTCCAACTCCTGGTACGGGTCCTCGACGTGCCGTGTTTGTCACGCCCCGACCCGGGAAATCGCTCGTCCTCGCTAGATTTTACCCGAGTCATCGTCCTCGCTGGGGCGTAATGCCGCACGAGCCTGGAGTTGCGCTCGTGCAAGGCAAGATGACAGGTTCACACAGAACTATCTCAAATCGATAACATAAGCAGCGGAAGGAAACAAAGTAAAACGTAAGAATCTCTTTTATTCATATTGAATTGAAGGTTACAAAGGCTCTGAATAGCCCAACATAAAATGCCAATTGGCTACAACGCTCATAATCTCTCTAGCTCACAAAGGATTACATTGTTCCATACATTATGCCTCTTTATAGCCACCAAGTAGTCTTCGGCCGAACATCTCCATGTCGCAAGTCCGAACGCATATGCGGAAGCTCCTCTTGAACGCCAAGGACTCCTGCTCGGCACGTCCAAGCCAAGCTCCGCCCCGAGCCGATCATAACCTGAGCCTGCACATAAACTAGTGGGGGTTTAGTGCTTTCGTCCTCGCTTCGCACTGATCAAGACCCGCTCGCACCCAAACCAAACACTTATTCATTTAGTGAAACATGCATCTTACTTTGTGGTCTTTCTATTTAGCCTTAGGATCAATTTCATGGCAACGTAAACATAGCACATAACTTAAATGTGTCCCACACCGTGTTCCTGCAGCAGATACAGTTAGACATAATCTGAAACATAAACATAGTGTTCGTGCTCATCTCGTCCCGTTTCCCTTAGCTGCAGTGGTTAGAACTTAACATAAGCAAACATCCGAATCACGAAACCGACCAATCATAAAGTAAACATATGCATAATGGGTGGCAGGCCCTGCGCCTGCACCCAGTCTCATCTCAGCCCACCGGCCCTATCTATATGAAGGTCACGG
>JANAVB010044002.1:0-35232 GCA_029216955.1 Iris pallida | reverse complement strand
GATGAAGAGGGTTGAATTCAGGAGGCATGTCAGGAGTGGAAATGAGGTTGGAGCTTCCTGATTTTCTGAGTATTCCCGTAGATAGGGCTTACCAGACCTGGTACCCAATAAGATCTCTTCTTCATTTAATGGTTCAAGAGAAACCATATTACAACTTTTAAACTTGCTTTGGAATTTTTCTTTTGTTTAGATGAAGAAGAGGCGGAAGATTCAAAATCTGAGACCATATCTGGATGAATCCACATGATTTCCCTTTAGAAGTAGATAAAGGGACTAGTCCTTCATTTCGAAAAGGTGGAAGGTTTACAAGCTCGAGAGTGGTTCGAGGAATGGAAACTACACCATCTTATCTGCATTGGTGGAAATTCGCCGAACTGAACAGAGACGACATTAGCCGTCACCGTCTTTTCATCCTGTTCAAGAGTCACTGCTCCAGATTTGATCATCTCTTGTATTTTTCCTTTAAGCACATAACATGCTCGAGTAGGATGTCCGATAAATCTGTGGTAAACACAATACTTAGGATGATCAGTCTTACCAACCTCTTCCGGTCTTTTAGGGTCGGGTAATTGCAGTTTGTTGCTTTTTGTAAGACATTCAAAGATACCCATGATGTCATCTTCATCGAAAGAGTATTCTTCTTTAGGACGTGGTGCTCTTTGAGGTTGTTGTGATGGAATAGGTGCAGATTGAGCAACATTGACAGCCAGTGCTTCTTTACTTCTCAAGTCAATGGCCAAAGTTTCTTTAGGAGCAGATGTATCTTTGCCTTTTCTATTATTATTCTGGCGATTGTTGTTAGAGTTTGAGCCATGATCGCCTTGGTCAGGATTCATGTGAACCCCCAATGTCTTGAATTTTTCAGCGCTGAGTTCTGCTGCTTTAGCATTGATAATGAAAGAAGGCCAGTCTTGGAATTGAGTTGCCCCTGTCCACATACTAACAATTGGCAAGAGATTATTCTTGCAAGTGTCAATGGTGACAGCAGATGGGGTCCCCATTGGCATCTTGAGAGCTTCGCGACGAAACCTCTCAATAAATTGCTCAACAGGCTCATTATTTCTTTGTTTGATTTTAATGAGGGCTGACATAGTCATGTCATTGACGCCTTCATAAAATCGTTCAAGGAACATCTGTTTAAAACCAGCAAAAGAAGTGATACATCCGTCTGGTAGACTTCGGTACCAGTCATAAGCAGCGCCAGTTAAGCAACTGACGAATACCCGAGTAAGAAGGGCATCATTAGGCTGAAGAGGATCAGTCATCAATTCAAAATGATTAATATACTGATTGGGAGATGAAGTGCCATCGAACTGCATAATGGTGGGGAATTTGTATTTTGGCGGAAACTGCATTTTCTTCCATTCGGCGGGATAGGGTTGTTTAATGCCCAACCGTTGTAAGCCTTCCCTTTGTGTATAGGCTTCAAATTGATTCCGTAATTGTTCAACAGCATCATTAGCATTCTCTGAAGATTGAGGATTGCTAGATTGATTGGTAATAGCCGGAGGAGGAACCGCATGGTAAGCATCACCCCCAGCACCAGTTTGGCTAAGAGTAACCTGAACTGGTACTGTGGTGATTGGAGGAGGTGGTACCCCCAGACCAGGATTCTGAGGAGTGGAAGAAACCAATGGTTCAGGAGTTATGACCGGTGGAATGTGCTGAGCCATAATAACATCATGCATTTTAGCCATCATTTCGGCCATAGTCTTCAATTGTTCTTCTAGTGCAACAATCCTTTGATTCTGATTGTTAGAACCAGAAGCATCTTGTTCTTCAACGACATATGCTGTCACTTCTCGTGCCATGACAGATGACACAGTTTGTTCAGAGGCATCACTGTCAACAGCAAAGTCTGAATTACCCCCATCATGAGAAGTAGACCGATCACTGTAAGGAAAATTCCTTTGACCGATTGTTTCTCGGCTTCGAGATCGAGTATGCTGGTAAACACCATCATCTGATTCTCTAAGTCGGTCAAAATAGTGCTGGCTAGGTCTTCGGGTCTTTCCGTGCTTACATTTACTACCCCCAGAGTCTCTGGAAGTCATGTTGACGGAGGCAAACATTACCTCTTCTTTATCATCACTCTTTTGATCAACAGAAGGGAAAGTTAGACGCTCGAAGACAGAACGTTTGGTTGTTTGGCAACAACATTTGATAACCACTTCGTGAGGATGATTGCAATGATGAACTTGTGATTGTTTGGGAGAACTGGGGGTGATATTCCGTTTCTGCCTGAGATGATCCCGAAGATCAGAGACAACGGGATGAGAAGAAGTAGCAGGGATATACTCATAGAGGACATTTGGAACATGATTCTGATTTCGTAAACGTTCGATTCCATGAGTATAAAGAGAGGTACTCATCTGATTGGCGTAATTGTCAGGATTCCTTACCTCAAAAGGTTGATACTGAGGCAAGTTGATTTTAGCATGCTTGCGTTTTACAGAGGTAGGTTTTGATTGGGGTTTTCTATTAAGATATGCCCGTAAATCATTTAAACCACCCCTGGGAACCTCAGTTTGTGAAACTTGTAATTTGCCTTGTTCGGATCGTGAAATCCGCAAATTAGGCAATTCCTGAATATTTGCCTTGGGAGTAGGTAAAATACCTCTCTGATTAGTACGAGAACCCTTGTTAAGGGGGATATTCGTACTAATAGGTGCAGAAGCACTATCAGTTGGATCCTCCTCGATAAGAATCGAAGAAGACTTGGAAAAGGCCAGAGGACCTTTCCCATTGTTTTGAGATGAAGGGATAGCTAAAGAGCATTTCCCTCTGTTATCTTTCAAGTTTTGAGCTTGGAAAGATTGGGAGAAGACCAAGGGGCCTTTTCCTTTTGATGGAATGGAAGAAGGAACAGCCAAAGGACTGTCCTCAGCAAACTGCGCCTGAGCAGTTTGGGATTTCTGGATTCTGGAATGATTCGGAGTAGACTGCGCCTGAGCAGACTGCGCCTGAGTAGACTGCGCCTGTTTAGTCAGGGCAGCAGCAGCAGAAGATTTGACTTGTGCCAATTTGGCACAAACTGTGCCAGAAGGAGGTTTGGTGGCAAACTGCGCCTGTTTCTCTAAAGAGAGAACAGACTGCGCCTGATTGCCAGGCAGAGATTGTGCTGTTTTGACATGAATTGTGCCAAAAGACGGTTTGACAGCAGACTGCGCCTGTTTCTCTAAAGAGAGAACAGACTGCGCCTTATTGCCAGAGATAGACACTGGTGTCTTAGAAACAGCAGGTTGTGCCGAAGAAGTGGCAGCGTTCTTCATTAGAGAAGTAACAGAGTTTTTGGGAGCCCACACTGAGCGAGTCTTGCTCTTGACGGAAGTCGTAGTGCGGCGAGGAGTGCTTTGTGCATTAATCATTGCTTCGTAGGCCGTTTGGTCGACTTTCACGATCAAAGTCTTCTGCGTCGAGCCGATAGACGTTGTGTCACATTGAGTTGTCACCTTTTCATCAGAGGAAAAGGTCGTCCCCAGCAGAGTCGCCATTTGTTTGCAAAAACAAAAATATGATCTTTATTTCACAAACTTTGTAAAGAATATTACAAGAATTCTGGGAAAGTACAACTATAGGAATCCGATCTGAATGACGATCGCTTTATCCCTTGGACGATGTGAACTTTGAAGACTTAAATCTCTGAAGAACGCAGCAGCACTTGGACGAAAACTCTGGTTTTTTTTGATCTTCTCTCTGTGATGTGTTGAATGGAAACGAAACTCTATTTATAGAGTTCTGAAATAACTGTTTTGGGCAGTTATTCTGGAGAGCGCCTGATTGAAGTGCGCCTGTTTTGAGCACGTATGACAAACTGCGCCTGTTTTCACTCCATTATCACGAACGTGCACCAACTGCTCTAGACACGTGGCATTATTTGATTAAAATGCGCTTGGTCGTATACAGTTAGTGGGACACGTGTTGGACATGTAGAGTGGTAGTTAGGCGTTGATTTAGTCAAAGCGCGCCTGTTTCAAGGACACATGGCAAGCTCTAAATTGATGTTGTATTGAACCGCGCCTTCTTCACTGAGACGTAGGCGCAATCTGCAAAGTGCGCTTGAATTCGGATGGAAGTAGGCACTATCTGCTGAGTTCAGAGGGAAATAGGCGCAGTCTGCTGAGTTCAGATGGAAGTAGGCGCAGTTTGATTAAACAGCACCTGGACAGCTGTCATATCTTCCTCGAGCGCCGTGCCATCAGAGGAATGATAGCGCCGCCTAGATCTTCGTGTTTGTCGGGTAATGATGACTCCACGTCAGCTAAGCGCGGTTTGTGAAGTGCGCCTCTGTGATGAAGAAATAGGCGCGCTCTGAGTTTGTTGGTGAAGTAGGCGCCATTTGTTTGTAGGCGCGTTCTGATCAATCAGTTGAATCAAACCTAGGCGCGGTTTGATTTTTTGGACCTACAGTAGTCTTCATAGACGATATATTAATCTATTCGAAGATGCAGGAGGAGCATGAGGAGCACTTGAGAGTTGTGTTAGAGACTCTGAGGAGGGAGCAACTCTACGGAAAGCTTTCGAAGTGTGATTCTTCTTGGACCAGGTGGAGTTCTTAGGTCATGTTGTGACCGAGCACGGGATTTCAGTGGACCAGAGGAAGATTTCGGCAGTGGAGTCTTGGTCTACGCCCAGTTCAGTTGTCGAGGTTCGGAGCTTTCTGGGTTTGGCTGGCTATTACTGAAAGTTCGTCCAGGACTTCTCACGGATTGCAGAGCCGATGACTAGACTCACCAGAAAGGACATGTAGTTCGTCTGGACTGTTGAGTGTCAGGCTGCATTCGATGAGCTGAAGAGGAGGTTGACTTCAGCTCCGATCTTGACTTTGCCATCTGGGTCAGGTGGGTTCTCGATCTTCAGCGATGCTTCCGGAAAGGGTTTAGGTTGTGTTCTTCAGCAGCACGGGAAGGTGATTGCCTATGCATCCAGGTAGTTACGTCCTCATGAGAAGAACTATCCTACTTATGATCTGGAGTTGGTCGCGGTTATATTTGCTTTGAAGTTATGGAAGCATTACCTGTACGGAGAGCGAGTTAAGATCTTCACAGATCACAAGAGCTTGAAGTACGTGTTCACTCAGAAGGAGCTGAACATACGGCAGAGGCGGTGGTTAGAGCTGATGAAGGACTTCGATATATCACTGCAGTACCATCCGGGAAAGGCCAACGTAGTTGCAGATACCTTGAGCAGGTATCCAGTTGCTATGTTCTTGACGACATATCATCATTTGTTGGCCGACCTGGATAGTTTGGGTATCGAGGTCATCATTCCGGGTGTGGAGATCCAGATGTGGGGTTTGCAGATTCAGTCTGAGCTGATGGATAGAGTCAGGTCAGCGCAGTATGATGATGTTTCCCTGAGGAGCATCAGGAAGCAGGTGAGGACGTGCTTGCTTGACGATTTCTTTGTAGCTGAAGATGGGTCGTTGCGGCACGGTACTAGGATGTACGTTCCGCGTAGAGAGCTTCGGGAGGAGGTTCTTCAGGAGACGCATCGCTCTCAATATTCTATGCATCCTGGGGCCAACAAGATGTATAGGGACCTGAGAGAGCACGTGTGGTGGTATGGCATGAAGCGCGAGGTAGCTCAGTTTGTATCTCGTTGCCTTGTGTGTCAGCAGGTGAAGGCCGAGAGACAGAGACCAGGTGGATTGCCTCAGCCGCTACCCATTCCCGAGTGGAAGTGAGAGCACATCACCATGGACTTTGTGTCTGGACTTCCACGATCGCCAGGAGGGAAGGACGCGGTTTGGGTCATCGTTGATAGATTGACCAAATCGGCCCACTTTTTGCCTTTCAAAGTGGGTTTGTCTACGGGGAGGCTGGTTGAGCTGTATGTTCGTCAGATCGTGAGATTGCACGGAGTTCCGGTGAGCATAGTTTCAGATCGGGATAGCCGATTCACTTCCCACTTCTGGAGGAGTTTGCAAGCTAGCTTGGGCACCTCGCTCAAGTTTAGTACTGCTTATCATCTTCAGACAGACGGCCAGTCGGAGAGGACCATCCAGACTTTGGAGGATATGCTTCGCACATGTGTGCTAGATCTCGGGGGTTCTTGGGAGGACCATCTTCACCTGGTAGAGTTTGCTTACAACAACAGCTACCAGGCCAGTATAGAGATGTCACCATTTGAGGCTCTATATGGACGGAGATGCCGTACTCCTTTGTCTTGGGACGATGTCGGCGAGCGGGCGCTTCTTGGGATGGAGATGGATGTGGATGCAGCCGAGAAGGTCAGATTGATTAGAGACAGACTTCGGGTGGCTCAGGATAGGCAACGGCATTGGGCCGATAGTCACCGGAGACCGTTAGAGTTCGAGGTTAGTTTCAGTTCTTGTCGTGTTTGTTGTGATTGTTTGTTAGTTGCGTGTTAAGTTTTTATCTTATGTCTAGGTTGGTGACATGGTATTTCTGAGGATATCCCCGACACGTGGCACTATTCGCTTTGGCGGCGGTGGGAAGCTCAGTCCGCGTTACATCGGACCTTTCACCATCTTAGAGAGGATCGGTGCAGTAGCCTACCGACTGGACTTGCCTACTAGGCTTGAGGGAGTGCACAACGTGTTTCATGTATCTCAGCTGAGGCGGTACGTGGCAGATCCTAGCCATGTATTGGACCATTCAGCGATACAGGTGGGACCTACTCTCAGCTATCCAGAACAGCTGGTGGAGATTCTGGATCGCAGGAAGAAGGTGCTCCGGAACCAGGTCATACCCTTGGTTCGGGTTGCGTGGAGACATCACTCTCCAGGTGAGTCTACTTAGGAGAGGGAGGACGACATGCGGGAGCGTTTTCCTTATCTTTTTACGCCCTGAGGTATAAATCTATTTTGTTTTGACTTTTTGTTTGTGATTTTCTGTGCTTGTTGTCTTCAATTTCGAGGACGGATTTTTTAAGGTGGATAGACTTGTCACCCTCGCCTTTCCAAGTTAGGGGTAAAATGGTAATTTTCTATTTTATAATATTTTTGGGAATTTTATTTCATGAATATTAATATTTAATTATTATAGGAGTCGGGTTCGAATTTTATCGCATTCCGAGTTAATTCGGGACTCCGGAAAATTTCGACTTGAGTTGTATTTAGCATGTTAATTAGCCTTGGCCCACCATATTTAACTTTTAGGATTAGGAGTTTGGACTAGTTCCTCCATGAGTATTCTAAGCTTATTTATGATTTTTATTTAATTTTTGCTAATCCCAAAACCCAAATTTGATTTAAATTAGCATATAGGTTAGTGTAGGGGCAAACTTGTAATTACAAGTGCCCCCACACCCCCCTACATGGCCGGCCACATAAGGCCACCCCCTCCACCTCTTTTACTTTACCACCAAGTTAAATTCTCTCTCTCTTCATTTCTTTTCTTCCAACTCCTTCTTCTTCTTCCAAATCTACATTTAGGTACACACTTTAACTCTCATTTATTTTTCATTTTGCATTCATTCCTACACATTAATTAGAGAGGGGACCATTCTGTACAAGTTGACCCTAGATTTTGTAGGTTCCCCTAAAAATCTAGTTTAAGGATTTATTATGGTTTTACCCTCTTTTAGAGTGGTATATATATATATATATATATATATATATATATATATATATATATATATATATATATATATATATATATATATATAAAATATATATATATATATATATATATATATATATATATATATATATATACATGTGTATTTGTGTGTGTGGAGAGGGAAGAATGAGAGATTAGTGGTGTCATGAGAGAGTGTAATTGTGTATAAGTATGTGTGTGTCCATGTGAGTGTGTGTGTCCATGTGTGTGTGTGAGTGTCCATATATATATAGATATGTATGTGTGTGTTAATATATATATATATATATATATATATATATATATATATATATATATATATATATATATATATATATATGTGTGTGTGTGTGTGTGTGTGTGTGTGTGGTCATATAAATATATGTGTGTGTATTTGTATGTGTAGAGAGGGAATGGAATGAGATTATATAAGTGAGTGACATATATATATATATATATATATATATATATATATAGAGAGAGAGAGAGAGAAGATTTTAGAGAAGATTATAGAGAGATTGAGAGAGATTGGGAGGAAGAGATTGAGAGTTTAGAGAGGGAAATAGAGGGAGAAGGAGGGAGAGAAGTGAAGGGGAAGAGGGAGGGCATCCACAGCAGCAAAGGGGCTGCTGCCCCCCCTAAACAGCCACAGCAGCAGCTGCACTGGCAGCAGCAGTAACAACACTAGCAGCAGCAGCCGCAACAGTAAAACCCCCCTTTTTGGACCCCATTTGACCCCCGTAAACCCCCGTATATATCCCCTTATGAATACTAATATATATACATATATACACCCTATTTATTATCTATATAAACACCTATTTAGCCCTCTAAAATAACCCCCAAAACTTGTCCTAAGAGGAGTGGAAAAAGGTGAGAGTTGAATGAGTGAATGAGAGTGAAATGGTTAAGTTAGGATTTTGGTGAAGTGGTGAAATTGAGTTCCGTGATTCGGAACGCGTTGAAACTTGGAGGGGACTTAGCAAATGTGATTTAGATTTTGTGGGTAGGCTTCGGAGTTGGAAACAGGGTTGCGTGTGGGATTAGGGAGATGGTATCGCACCGCACCGCACCATCGCGTATCTTGAAATATTCAAGATAACGGGTAAACGGGCGATACAGACCGTAAGATGGACTGGATGTCCACTTACCATAGGAAACTTGGTAGGTAATGGTTGTATAGGCTAGTACCCTACTACCCTAGGAAGCACGAAGTAGAATTCCTAAGGGAAGGCCACTTGGCGTCAAGTTAGAACGGTTTAAGGGTAAATGTTAAAGGTTAATCGGGTAAATTCAAGATACGGAGTTCGGGTATTCGGATTGACTTGAAACTTGGGTGGCTTGTAGGGTACACCCTACAAATGTCATATTTGAACCAATTTTGGCTCGGTTGACCCAGAGTTGACTTTTTATCCCAAAAGTCAATCGTGAGTCAACACTTTGTCTAGATTTGACCCAATCCAAACCAGAGTTGACCAGTTGACCAAAAGTCAACTGTTGGTCAATATTTGACTAGTTTGACCTAGAATTGATCAGGGTTGACCAGTTGACCAAAAGTCAACTGTAGGCTAACTCTTGACCCCGTTTGACTTTCTTTGACTTGTTTTAACCTGCGATGACTGGTATGACCTAGAGTTGACTTGGTCTGACTTAGATTGACTTGATATAACTTGATTTGACCTAGATTGACTTGACAGGACTTAGTGTGACTCAGTGAGACCTAGTTTGACCTAGATTTATATTATTCATTGTGAATCATTCTTAAACTTGTTTAAACCTAAATTAACATACAGTATCTCATCTTTAGGTTTCTGATTACCGCTCTGAGCATTGATATACCCTATAGCTCAGGACAGCAGGCGAGTACATTCACTGATAGTTTTCATTGTCTTGATATCTGCTATATTCGATTCAGTCGTAGTGTCTTACTTGATTCTCAGTCACGATAGTTCACGGACTAGTACACGTTGGATCATGACATGAGATATTGTTCCTAGATTTCTGGGTATATTGGTACACTTCCTGTCTTGTTCCCTGTACTTGTATAGACACCGATTTCTAAGAGGATTTGCTACCCTCTTACGGAATCACGTGCCATGACGTGTCATATCCAGATCCATTGTACTATTCGGGGATAGGGAATTATTAGGGGCTATGTGATCCAAGCCACCCTGTTACTATTCATGTGCTCGTGCCACTCTTCCCTCACGAAGGGTGTAGCGAGATCCTTTTGCCTTATGCTCGTTATCCAGGTTGGCCGGCATGACTTTTCGTTAGGTCACTGCGGATTACCGGGCCAAGTGGATAGCCTGTTCCTGTCACTTATCCCAAGCCGATCACATATCGCTCTAATAATTCAAGTCACATTTTATATTTACTTTATCTTATCGTATATCCTGCTCTGTTCTACATTCAGTATTTCCTTTCCATGTCTGATATACAGTTACTCACATGCTCTACATGCCTTTACATTGTACCATGATTGGAGACTAAGTTCTGCTCGGGAGAAGAGTTACAATCCCGATCCTTGTTTGGTTTAAGGGTTGTAACTCAGCTTCTGAACGGTTTCCAAGTTTCATATATTTTTGTCTTGTAGTTCATTATACTGTCTCTTATAGAACATGGAACTGCTGTTAGTGCTTGTACTTGCTCATTTTCCTGACAGGATACCGTTATGATATATTACAGATGATTCTAAGGCAGACTGCTCGACCTATTATGGGCTCGAGTTAGATGGAGTAGTCCAAGACCGTGGCCTTATAGTAGAGCCACTAGATTTTGTACTCTCGGAGTAGTGTAGTTTAGCTAGGTTTGACTGGACTGCGATCCAGCTAGCTTTATCAGACTATAGCTTCTATATTATATTTTGAGACCCTGTGATGTTGTATATATCTGGGCTTGTATTAGACTCTGGACTTATTTACTCTTTCATCTATCATATGTTCTCTTTCTGAGCTATCTACCTTAGTTTTATTCTGTGATTGAGACTGTATTGACATGTCACCTCCATTCGGAGAGTATGTACTGTACAGGTACCTTTATACAGTTAGTCGTAGTATTTACAGACGTTATATACAGCGTTCTACCGCCGATACTGCGGTGTAGGCTGTAATATCCCAAATTCGTGATACGTATTTAGTGTACGTATACGTGTTTTGGACCCATATTTTATTTAGTCATGATTAGTTATCTTGGTTTATTTTGCACTGGCTTGGTTTTATTGGCATTGATAGTTTAAATGGTTTTAATGGTTCATTGGTTTATTTTGGATTAGTGAGACTTGGTTTATTTCATGATTCATTGGTTTAAATTGCTAGAGAAGAGTTTATTGGCCTTGATTTGGTTCACCTTGGTTTATCTTGGCTTGGTTTATTCCTGGTTGGGTTCGGCTAGGCTTGGTTGCCTTGGTTCATCAAGAACCAAGGGGTGAATCCCCTACCTACCACCACCCATAGTATTTATTACCCTTTCTCCTTCTCTCTCTTCATTAATATCTTCTTCTTCTCCACCATTAACTCCTGCACCTACCAGAGAGAGAGAGAGAGGAGAGAGAGAGAGAGAGCTAGGCAAGTGCATCTTGCTTCATGGAGGAATTCGAATTTTATTGTTCCATTCTCTTACTTGCAGTATTCTAATACTCTTTAGTACTTGGCATTTTCTATTTCCATGGCTAGATTCTTGTAGATTCAAGTTTATTTTATTTTTGAAGTTCTTGGGTTTTGATCTATTCAGCATTATTATTTTTAAATTTTGATGGTTCCATGTTGTAGAGCATTTCGTTCTACCACATTTTGACCTATGGAAGTTCGGATTTGGACTCTGGATGGAAGTTTTACGTTGCTTGGAAGCCATGGTTGCTTAGCTCTTCTTCTCGGAAAACTTGGAGAAGAAGAACAGTCTGGCCGCATGAACTCAGCCGCATAACTCTATGCGGCGAGTTCTACTGGCCGCATGAAATTCCCCAGCCGCATAAGACTTCTTGAGTACTTGACCGCATGAACAATCATGCGGCAAGTCTTTTCCAGCCGTATGAGACTTGACTCGGATCTAGCCGCATAGCCTTGCTCAGACTGAGCCGCATGAGTCCCTGTTATCTTGACCGCATGGACTTCTGAGTTTCCAGCCGCATGAGTTCCTTTATTTCCTGAGCCGCATGGGACTACTCGTTCCCAGTCGCATAAGGACTAGTCTCTCCCGGCCGCATATAACACATCTCCCGCTGGCCGCATAAGCACCCGTCCTGAGCCGCATGACCCTTGCTTGGACCCAGCCGCATGAGGCTCGTTCTTTGAGCCGCATGAGACCCGTCACCCTGAGCCGCATGAGATGTGCAGTCTCAGCCGCATAAGCCCGATTCCCCCTTCAGCCGCATAAGGCTAGGACTCTCTGAACCGCATAGGACCCTGCTCATTTCCTGAGCCGCATGGACTCGGATTCCTGAGCCGCATGGAGTCTTTCCTGAGTTTTGTCTTATTATTTGTATTCGATTATTAATGTTATATTTATCTTGTAACTTTAGTATAACTTGAGTACACATTTACCCCTTATTATATATTTTTACGCCCATTTTATATCCTTACGCCTTTTGTCCTGAACTTGATTGACACGATTGAAATGATAACCTGGCATGACCTGATAGTGGCCCGTCGTGGCGCACTCCTGACTAGTACACTTGGCCTGATAACCTGGCATGATATATCGTGATAAGCTGTTGCGACGGCTACCTGACATGACCTGACTTGTATAAGTAACCTGGACACCGTGGGCGATTGTGCTTGTATTAATAATCTAGTCCTGTCATGCATCATGTCTAGGAGGGGACTCCTGAGTACCACGGTCAGGAGTACCTACTGAAATGGACTAAGGTTAATGACTAGTATAATTCACTAGACATGAAGAGATGTTCTCCAGTTACAGGCGATCCCGTTATCCCGGCCACAAATGTTTGGACTTGTAGCCTGCCGACGAGTAGGGCACATTTCCAGCCCACTGTTATGTGGGGCACCCACCATTGTCACTTAAATGATTGAACTCTATTGTCACTCTAATGCATTGTACTCTCTAAATTGTCACTATAATGATTGCCTGGATAACCTGGATAGCTGCAGGGCCTGTGACTACTTCGAGCATCTCATTGCATCTTGCTAGTAACTAGGATTGTGATAACCCTAGTTAGTTAATGTAGAAAGTCGTAGGCAATTGATTGGCCGTGATTGATTGGATGGAGTCTAGTCCAGTATGGTATTGTCTAGAAGTGATTGATTGCAAGATTGTACCAGAATAATTGAATGATTGTTACTCCAGATTGTTACTATAATGATTGTACTCTATTGTCAATCTAGCGTATTGTACTCTTCATTATCAATTTTATCATTGTACCCTCTCATTTTTCACCTTAATGATTGTCACCTTTAGCAATAAATGATCAGAGACTAAGTTCTGTTCAGGCGAAGGGTTACAATCTCGGTCCTTGTTTGGTTTAAGGATTGTAACCTGGCTTCCGGAATAGTACATTCGTCTTCTCTTCATATATTGTCCAGCTATATTTTATTTAGCACGATTCTCCAGTTCTTTTATGTCAATGATGCTTCTCTTAATTATTTTCTCTGATTGGGACAAGTGCATTGGTAGTGTACAAACCTCAATCTGTGTTACTTATTATTTTCTTACATGTTGAATGCTAATGATTTGTTGGTTTTAGTTCTTAAGTGAAGCCTCCTTTATGGTACTTGCTCTTTCTGGGGTCTGACCCAGCTGGTTTTGTATGGCCAGATACCGGAGCAGCACCAAAGGATCTCCCTACTTTTTAGCCCGATGGTGGTCACCAGGCGTAACCAGGGCATCGAGTGGGTTTCTTTTGTTCTTCCACTATAATATTGTAAATTATTCTTTTGAGGCGTTTAGCCGACGAGCAAGTGTTAGCTCGATTGTACTTACTTACTGTCTGCCTACGGGCTGTAACATGATTGACAAGCCCCGGGGGTTGATCATGTATGACTAAACTCTTACTAGTCCTCACATTTTGTAACGACTAGATTCATGATCATTCTGAATATATGATGTATGGGACGCCTTACTATTGTGTATTTGGTGGTCTGATATCTTGTAACTATTATTAGTTGGTTGAGATTGAGACAATAGGCTATCTATGACCTTAAGAGACTGATCGATTGTAGTGAAACCCTCACATATCTAGACAGCCGTGACCGTATAGCGGTGTGGATTCCATTCCGTTATACGTAGCTGGCTATGTCTGCCCCCGCTCTCCAGTATTCTAGTTCTGGGGCGTGACATGGTTTAAGTGGTGGCCCATACAGGTCTTGTTAAATCAAGATGTGTGAGAGTTTACCGAATAGATGTCTCAATCAGTACTCGCCCTTGATCTCTGCTCGTATCCTCTTGATTCCTGAAATTCTTGTCCTGATTACATGCTTGTAATCATTGATCTGTCCTGGTCCTTCCTTATTGTTCCTACGTCGTCTTCTTCAGCGGCATTGAACCTGGACCTGCAGATCAGCAAGGCGGATCACCTCCCGTGGACCAGCAGCAACCAGGAAATCAGGCCCAGCACTCAGCAGCAGCCTCCCGAGCCGTGCCTCCTGGAGAACCAGTACCGCCAGTTCAGCCCGTCCAGCCAGCAGGGTCAGAGGATGGAGGATTGGTAGGACTCATCCGTGAGTTGCTTGCGTCCCAAGATCGTCAGGGAGATGCCCTGCACCAAGTAGTACAAGATGCTCTGAATAGAAGTGGTCCTCGAAGGAACAGTGCGGTCAACAGTTTCAAGCGCCTGAACCCTCCGTTCTTCGATGGCAGCGAGGATGCCATTGCTGCCGATGCTTGGCTACAGGATATAGAGGTGATTCTCGAAGCCGCAAAGATTCCAGAAGACGAGAAGGTGGCTGTGGTGCGCCTACAGTTATTGGATCTAGCCCGCAGTTGGTGGGCCGCACAAGCAGTAGGGTTGGCAACACCTGTCCCCTGGGCAGTGTTCAGCGAAAAGTTCCAGACCAAGTATTATGATGCAGTGGCTCGATATGACTTGCAGACCAGGTTCAGTAATCTTAAGCAGATGGGGAGGACGGTCGACGGATATGCGGTCGAGTTTTCCAGACTCAGTCGGTTTGCTCCCACCTTGGTGGCAACCGAGTTTGACAGAGCGCAGATGTTCCAGCAAGGACTCCACCTGAAAATTATATTGGCAGTAGAACAGTTCGAGCATCAGACCTATGATGCGGTGTCGCGAGCAGCAAGGAGGCACGAGTATACCTCCCAGAGAATAGTGGACAGGACCGGAGGTCGGAAGCGGTCCCATAGTCAAATGAATCAGTCTTCAGCCCTAGCCCCGACTGCTAGGACTTTAAGTATTGGAGCTCCGAGGCGAGCAGCTTCAGTTGCGTCGGTTCAGCACTCAACCCCGACGTACTCTCAGCAGAAACAGAAGCAAGCGCAGTCTTCCGTAGTGGGCTGTTCTTGTTGTGGAAAGCCTGGACACGTGGAAACGGAGTGTCGCAAGGCGTTGGGATTATGTTTATTGTGTGGAGCACCGGACCATAGGGTGGGGTCCTGCCCATTCAGAGTTGATTCAGCCTCGATAGCATCTAGTCCCTCGGTTAGGGGACCAGCACCAGCTCCAGTTCACCAGCAACAGCAGTTCCCGTTCCCGAGGCCATTGCCGACTCAGGCCCAGACTTTCCAGCAACAGAACCCGCAGCAGTTTGTCTTAGCCCAGGCCCAGGTTCAGAATTGGCCGAGAGGTATATGTGTCCTCTCATCTTGCTTTTCTACCGTCATTATGCGGGGTACATGACGTATTTCATGTTTCCTAATTACGACGGAACATCTCGAACCCGAGCCATATCCTAGGTCATTCGAAACTGGTTATTGGTACCAACCTTTTCGTATGAGGATAGGCCCGTGTCCATGTTTGACCAAGGAGAGAGACCTCAAGCGCAAGACTATCAGTTTAGTCCGTGTTGCTTAGAGTCATCCCTCTTTGGGAGAGTCAAACTTGGGAGCATGAGGATGATATCTGATCAGGTCATCCCGGCTGGTTTGACTCGTAAGGCGTAATATCTTCCTTATGCCTTACGCTTCGAATCCTTGCTTGCATGAATGATTGTATGATTGATTGGTAGTGGTAGATTGCCTATGATAGAATAGCTTTCCCTTACATCTCTAGCTTCTTGATTAAATTCCGAGGACGGAATTTTTTTAAGGTGGGTAGGATGTAATATCCCAAATTCGTGATACGTATTTAGTGTACGTATACGTGTTTTGGACCCATATTTTATTTAGTCATGATTAGTTATCTTGGTTTATTTTGCACTGGCTTGGTTTTATTGGCATTGATAGTTTAAATGGTTTTAATGGTTCATTGGTTTATTTTGGATTAGTGAGGCTTGGTTTATTTCATGATTCATTGGTTTAAATTGCTAGAGAAGAGTTTATTGGCCTTGATTTGGTTCACCTTGGTTTATCTTGGCTTGGTTTATTCTTGGTTTGGTTCGGCTAGACTTGGTTGCCTTGGTTCATCAAGAACCAAGGGGTGAACCCCCTACCTACCACCACCCATAGTATTTATTACCCTTTCTCCTTCTCTATCTTCATTAATATCTTCTTCTTCTCCACAATTAACTCCTGCACCTACTAGAGAGAGAGAGAGAGAGAGAGCTAGGCAAGTGCATCTTGCTTCATGGAGGAACCCGAATTTTATTGTTCCATTCTCTTACTTGCAGTATTCTAATACTCTTTAGTACTTGGCATTTTCTATTTCCATGGCTAGATTCTTGTAGATTCAAGTTTATTTTATTTTTGAAGTTCTTGGGTTTTGATCTATTTAGCATTATTATTTTTAAGTTTTGATGGTTCCATGTTGTAGAGCATTTCGTTCTACCCAATTTTGACCTATCGAAGTTCGGATTTGGGCTCTGGATGGAAGTTTTACGTTGCTTGGAAGCCATGGTTGCTTAGCTCTTCTTCTCGGAAAACTTGGAGAAGAAGAACAGTCTGGCCGCATGAACTCAGCCGCATAACTCTATGCGGCGAGTTCTACTGGCCGCATGGAATTCTCCAGCCGCATAAGACTTCTTGAGTACTTGACCGCATGAACAATCATGCGGCAAGTCTTTTCCAGCCGTATGAGACTTGACTCGGATCTAGCCGCATAGCCTTGCTCAGACTGAGCCGCATGAGTCCCTGTTATCTTAACCGCATGGACTTCTGAGTTCCCAGCCGCATGAGTTCCTTCATTTCCTGAGCCGCATGGGACTACTCGTTCCCAGCCGCATAAGGACTAGTCTCTCCCGGCCGCATATAACACATCTTCCGCTGGCCGTATAAGCACCCGTCCTGAGCCGCATGACCCTTGCTTGGTCCCAGCCGCATGAGGCTCGTTCTTTGAGCCGCATGAGACCCGTCACCCTGAGCCGCATGAGATGTGCTGTCTCAGCCGCATAAGCCCGATTCCCCCTTCAGCCGCATAAGGCTAGGACTCTCTGAACCGCATAGGACCCTGCTCATTCCCTGAGCCGCATGGACTCGGATTCCTGAGCCGCATGGAGTCTTTCCTGAGTTTTGTCTTATTATTTGTATTCGATTATTAATGTTATATTTATCTTGTAACTTCAGTATAACTTGAGTACACATTTACCCCTTATTGTATATTTTTACGCCCGTTTTATATCCTTACGCCTTTTGTCCTGAACTTGATTGACACGATTGAAATGATAACCTGGCATGACCTGATAGTGGCCCGTCGTGGCGTACTCCTGACTAGTACACTTGGCCTGATAACCTGGCATGATATATCGTGATAAGCTGTTGCGACGGCTACCTGACATGACCTGACTTGTATAAGTAACCTGGACACCGTGGGCGATTGTGCTTATATTAATAATCCAGTCCTGTCTTACATCATATCTAGGAGGGGACTCCTGAGTACCACGGTCAGGAGTACCTACTGAAATGGACTAAGGTTAATGACTAGTATAATTTACTAGACATGAAGAGATGTTCCCCAGTTACAGGCGATCCCGTTATCCCGGCCGCAAATGTTTGGACTTGTAGCCTGCCGACGAGTAGGGCACATTTCCAGCCTACTGTTATGTGGGTCACCCACCATTATCACTTAAATGATTGAACTCTATTGTCACTCTAATGCATTGTACTCTCTAAATTGTCACTATAATGATTGCCTGGATAACCTGGATAGCTGCAGGGCCTGTGACTACTTCGAGCATCTCACTGCATCTTGCTAGTAACTAGGATTGTGATAACCCTAGTTAGTTAATGTAGAAAGCCGTAGGTAATTGATTGGCCGTGATTGATTGTATGGAGTCTAGTCCAGTATGGTATTGTCTAGAAGTGATTGATTGCAAGATTGTACCAGAATGATTGAATGATTGTCACTCCAGATTGTTACTATAATGATTGTACTCTATTGTCAATCTAGCGTATTGTACTCTTCATTGTCAATTTTATCATTGTACCCTCTCATTTTTCACCTTAATGATTGTCACCTTTAGCAATAAATGATCAGAGACTAAGTTCTGTTCAGGCGAAGGGTTACAATCTCGGTCCTTGTTTGGTTTAAGGATTGTAACCTGGCTTCCGGAATAGTACATTCGTCTTCTCTTCATATATTGTCCAGCTATATTTTATTTAGCACGATTCTCCAGTTCTTTTATGTCAATGATGCTTCTCTTAATTATTTTCTCTGATTGGGGCAAGTGCATTGGTAGTGTACAAACCTCAATCTGTGTTACTTATTGTTTTCTTACATGTTGAATGCTAATAATTTGTTGGTTTTAGTTCTTAAGTGAAGTCTCCTTTGTGGCACTTGCTCTTTCTGGGGTCTGACCCAGCTGGTTTTGTATGGCCAGATACCGGAGCAGCACCAAAGGATCTCCCTACTTTTCAGCCCGATGGTGGTCACCAGGCGTAACCAGGACATCGAGTGGATTTCTTTTGTTCTCCCATTGTAATATTGTAAATTATTCTTTTGAGGCGTTTAGCCGACGAGCAAGTGTTAGCTCGATTGTACTTACTTACTGTCTGCCTACGGGCTGTAACATGATTGACAAGCCCCGGGGGTTGATCATGTATGACTAAACTTTTGCTACTCCTCACATTTTGTAACGAATAGCTTCATGATCATTCCGAATATATGATGTATGGGACGCCTTACTATTGTGTATTTGGTGGTCTGATATCTTGTAACTATTATTAGTTGGTTGAGATTGAGACAATAGGCTATCTATGACCTTAAGAGACTGATGGATTGTAGTGAAACCCTCACATATCTAGACAGCCGTGACCGTATAGCGGTGTGGATTCCATTCCGTTATACGTAGCTGGCTATGTCTGCTCCTGCTCTCCAGTATTCTGGTTCTGGGGCGTGACATAGGCTGGACGTACCCACGTGCTCGTGCCCCTCATAAGGGTGCGGGTCGTGACACTGGTCGGCGAGATATTCAGGAACACTCTATCCCCAACTGCGAACTCCAGTGGCCGTCTGCTGCTGTCCGTCCAGTACTTCTGCCGATCCTGCGCAACTCTGAGACGCTCCATGATCAGTCTGACTTTCTCAGCTGAGTCTACCACCATCTCTGGCCCAAGCAAAGCCCTCTCGCCAACATCGTTCCAAGATAAAGGCGTGCGACATCTCCGCCCATACAGATGGCACCACACGCTAAAAAAAAAGTTGGGCGCCATCTAAGATGGCGCCACATCACTTTTCTTATAAATATTGAAAATTTCTCATCTTTTATATAAATATATCAAATTTTATCACTCTGTATGAAATTTCCTGTAAAAAATAATGTTCCATTGTTTCTATATTTAGAACATTCCTATTCAACTTTATATGGACTAATTGTTTAATCAATATTTTATAACTTGAAGATAGGGGGTGTTTGATAACTATTTGTTTAATCGTTTGTCTACAACATTTCTATGTTTAGAACATTCTTCCTATGTTAGAACATTGATCAGGAGTTTGGTGGGCGGGGGGGGGGGGGGGGGGGGGGGGGGGGGGGGGTTGGGGGTTTGATAACTTAAAAGTAGAGGTGAGCAATTATTCGATTTAAGAAATTCGGTTTGATTTGAAAGTTTTTTTTTTTTTTATTTCGGTTTCGTTTGAAAATACTAAAAATAAGAAATAAAGCTGATCGGACTTATTCAATTACCTAAATACTCTCAATTTTATGCATATTTTGTAACTAAAAATTTGAATATTTCGAAAACAACAATTGTATGTATATGTTTTGAAGCTCATCATTTGATAATTTAATAATTAGTCCAACTTTGAATACAACTTTAAAATATAACAATTGCGTGTATATAATTTATCATTTTTAATATAGTTTAACCACGATTTCAACTTTTTGTCCGACCCATTAAACAATAGAAAATATTCCAACTATATAAACCGAATTGCTTATTCGGTTCAGTTCGGTTTCGCTTTTTACTAATTCAGTTTGGTTTCGATTTTATATTTTTAGAGTTTCGATTTTGATTATTTTGATTCGGTTTAAACCGAATAAATCGAACGCTCACACCTATTCGAAAGTGGAACGGGATGAGAAAATGGAAAAAATGGTAGTGTGTGTTTTTTTAGTAAGTTAAATTTTATTTGGTCTGGTAAGAAAATGAAAAGGGAAAAAAAATAATATTATTTTGGGTGCTTGAAAGTGATATTATAAAGTGATGATTTCTTTATTTTTTTTATGTGAATAAAAAGAAGGGTGATTGGTACTTCTTTTTTAAAAGTGGTATTGTTAATTTGTTATCCCACTCTATCCATCCCCTAATTCTTATATATTTATATATATATTTTTCGATAACCATAAAAGTTATTCGAATTCGGTATTCCATTCGAGATTGGTCGAGATAAATGCATCCTTATAAATAATAGAAAAACCCAACCGGATAAGATGTATGCAAACATTTGTTAGGTGTGCAAGCAACTAGCACTTTTTTTTGTCATCAAAATTTTCCTACTCCCAAGCCGGATATGGTTGCTTGGATTTGTGTACCATCAATGTGACCCATGCAATCCTACAATTACAAGTCTAATTATCAATAAATCTAGTTACTAAGTCATTTATAGATAGATTTTTTTTAACATATGTTCTAAGAACACATATTAAGGATAGTTAATGCACAATTTTTTTACTTGAAAATTGCTATCAACACTTAATAAACGTTAAAAATTAATTTTTTGTATTGAAAAATATAATCAAGGTCTAATAAAACAATTTTTCAATACAAAAAGTCTTCTGCATTAAGTCTTGATAACATTTTCCAATACAAAATTTTACTTTTTTATGTTTATTAAGTGTTAATAACAATTTTCAAGTAAAGAAGTTGTGCATTAATTATACTTAACATGTGTCCTTAGGGCACATATTAACAAAACCCTTTATAGATCATCAAATTATTGAGTAATTTCATTCTAAACTAAAATTACCTAAAAAATAAGGATACTTATAATATCACTCAGGCCATTTTGGAAGTTTTGTCTCGGATTTCAATCAGCTCAGGGTCGGCCTTGCCATTGGGGACTAGATTACAAGACAGGATGGACCCTCCATAAATAATATACAAAAAGTGTAAATATGATCAAAATTTGTTGTAAACAAGACTTAATCTAAGACCTCTAAAATAAGGTCTTACATTATGACCACTACATCATAATATACTTTTATAATACATATTAGTTATATTTTAGATAAATTTATGTTAGTGCCCTCTTTCACTTGGGGGTTCTAGGCAGTCGTCCGATCTGTCCTGGCCTAAGACCGTCCCTGTTCAATGGTATATACTGAATCAAGGACAATATTGAAATATCTAGAAAGGGTTTCACCAAATTGGATGAACTCAATAATACACTGTTATATGAGCGTCCAACTATGCATATGAACATGTTAGCAAATTTTTCGACGTCAAAAAAACCAACGCATGTCCGCAAAGAACCATTCGTATGTAGCATCTTACTTACATTGTATAAGGCATATGTGCACTTATTCTAAAATAATATTGTATGCAATTCTTTTTTTTTCATTATACAAATTATAATACATGTGCATATTCCTCATTGTTCTCTAATTTGTGATGCCTACCTAGAAACTTCTTTATTGTGGATGCCTTCAGGCCGGTCCTGAGCAAGTGCACCGAGTACGGCCATTTCGGACATTGGCAGAGTCAGCATAGGTCCAATGGGATCATGTGACCCCACTCAATATATATATATATATATATATATATATATATATATATATATATATATATATATATATATATATATATATATATATAAGGGAGGTAGGGTGCCACCTTACGGGAGGGTGTCTACTTGTCACCCCCCCATGCTATCATCATGCACATGGATGCATGATGATAGCATGTGGGGGGTGACAAGTAGACACCCTCCATAGGGTGGCACCTCACCTCCCTCATCCTATATATATATATATATATATATATATATATATATATATATATTAGTTGGAAATAAAAACAATTCAATCTTGTTTTTCCTTGAGGGAGAAAATAATATTTATTTTTCTGGAAATTGCTGAGAAACCCAATTTCGGGGTTGGATTGTATGAAAAACCCACCCGCAGGATGGGTTTTATGAAATACCCAGAATTATATAATTCCACGTCAAATATTCAAAGATTCCCTTTAGATGTTCTGTATTTACAAAATTAATACCATAACTACCCCTCCGCACAAACTCAGATCTGGATTGCGATTCTCTTCTTCTTCTTCACGAGTGATCTGAATTCCATTGCTCTCATCTTCAGCAGAGATCGCAAAGATCGTTCGTAGTTCACCATGCTTTTTTTTTCCAGTCGAACTCCGATCATCGCTCATCATCTTCTTCTTCTTCTTCTTCTTCTTCTCCGACAATTAGGCCAATTATGGGGAGAAGATCTTCTTCTTCTTTTCCATAAGAGTTAGCATCGTTTTGAAAGAAGAACGAAAACTCTTGAATCTTTATTCATGTCAAATTTCTTTCCACAAAACAAAAAAACAAAAAAATTAGGTTTCTGTCAACTCTTTTCCGTCGATATCACACGAAGAATAGCCATTCTCCTGTATTTTTAACAAGGAGAATGCTATTCTCCGTGTTGAATGGCATTCTCCGTGTTTCTAACACGGAGAATGACCGTTCTCCTGTGTTTAACATTTGAATGACCATTCTCCGTGTCATTTAACACGGAGAATGTCATTCTTCGTGTTATTTAGCACGGAGAATGGCCATTCTCCGTGTAATTTAGAAACGGAGAATGGTCATTCTCTTACGTTTTAACACTGGGAATAACCATTCTCCGTGTAAATTAACACGGAGAATGTCATTCTCCGTTTTAATTAAGACGGAGAATGGCATTCTCCGTTTTATTTAACACGGAGAATGACATTCTCCGTGTTAATTTACACGGAGAATGGCATTCTCCGTATTTCTAACACGGAGAATGGTCATTCTCCTGCGTTTTAACACTGTAATGACCATTCTCCGTGCTAAATTACACGGAGAATGGCATTCTCCGTGTTTCTAATACGGAGAATGGCCATTCTCCTGCTTACTAATACTGTAATGACCATTCTCCGTTCTAAATTACACGGAGAATGGCCATTCTCCGTGTAAATTAAGACGGAGAATGCCATTCTCCGTGTTACTAACACAGAGAATGACTATTCTCCGTGTAAATTAAGACGGAGAATGACATTCTCCGTGTTACTAACACGGAGAATGGCCACCCTCATGCGAAATTAATATTTTTCGTGTTCTAATACGGAGAATGACCATTCTCCTGCATTTTATGGTCAGTCGAAACTTTGAAGGGCCATAACTTTTGACTGGGAGGTCGAAACGAGGTCCGATTTGTCCCAAAACGAGCGTATCTTCGAGGAGGCTGAAAGTAACTGCTTCTCCGTTAGACGGCCTTTCGAAATTTTAGAATCGCAAAAAAAATGATGTTTGGACCTCCGTTTTAGCACTTTTGCCGTTTGTCTCGGTCTTTCCGAAATTTTTCGACGAGTTTTTGAAGATTTTTGAGGAGAAAACCTAGATTCGAAAGTGAGCAGCGTATGGAAGAAGATGAAGTATTGAAACATTCTTTTAAGAGTAGTTTCGTGGATGTTTTCAATAAATTAGATGGAAGGGCAAAAAGGTCATTCGGAACCCTCTTTATATATTTTTTGCTAATTCTGGGCACACGATGAAATGTTATTGTGCGGTTGGTTTTTCATAAAACTTTTTCGTTTTTTTGGACATTTCATAAATTTCCCCAATATTTTTTTATAAGACCCTAAGATGACAAGGTTCATAACTAAAATCGTAGAATCCAAGTATGAATTTTAAGATACACCAAATCTTCTCGATCAAATGGTCAAAATTGATCATAAATGTTTTGTATGACATGATTGGAGTGACACGAAAATTTAAGGTTCTGATTGTATTGGGTTAGAATTAATATACACTTCAATACCAATCGTATTTTAAAAATGAATAGAAAAACTGAGCAGCTAAAATAGAAAAACTAGAATATACGACCAATGTTAGGTATAGAAAATTAGATTTGTGACTAATTTATGAAAATTTTCTCTCTAAATTATTATATTTTTTTTGAATTAAAATTTTTTTAGTCGATTTTGACCCCGCTGTATCCAAATCCTGGCTACGCCACTGGTTCCGGGCCCATATTTACTGGAGCCCCAAAATTAAGAGATAAATTATTAATTATAAAAAAATAATTATAGTGTAGATAGTTAACATAAAATAATTATGATGTAATAGTTAGTATTCAATAATTATGGTGTAGTGGTTAAAATATTAGTCTTGCATTCAATAGGTCTTTAGTTCAAATTTTGGTATACAAATAATTGTTACTAAATAACTCTGATTTTTTATATTATATATGGGGTTCATTTTGAAAGTTCGTCTTGGACCCCTATGAGTTTAGGACTGGCCCTGATTGCCTTGCTAACTAATTATTGTGATCATGCAAATTACAAGATGCCTACTACCAATGACGATGGATATTTTCAATGGTATGGATTGGAAGAGTCTAACTCATACAATTATAAGTTTGAGAAATTCAACCAACACATACAACAAATACATGATAGACCATTAAATTAATACCTAATTAGGGCACACCATGATATAGAAATTGGTACATTTTCTCGTCAATATTCTAACAACTTAATTAACTTTAAAACATTAAACATTAATTTAAATAAAATATATTAAGCATCATTATACATTTAAGATATAATGACAAGCACATTAACCATTATCAAGTCTTCGTATATAAGGATGGATATGCATGGGTCCATACACAATATTAGTAGTTAAGAAATTTTAGCAAAAAACAATTATTGAACGACTGATTAGTGATTATCAATAATCTAATGGAAACATTCTGACAAATTATCTAAACCAAGCACATTAAATAGCTTATCTATTTTTTTAAAAAAGTTTGAGCACTTTGTTAAGACAAGAGTGAGCAATAAAAATACATGAAGTAATGTGCATTTGGAAAGTATTTAAAAAAAAATTATAACTGCAAATAAATCCGGAAAAAAATGAGTACAATTAAAGCACGAAAAGAAAATGAGCTCAATTAAAATATGAAGTACGTCATTCAATTACATAATTAAAAAAATTTCGACCAACATGTGAAGATCCAAACAACACGAGCAATCCGTTAATTTTTTTTTCCTTCCATTTATGTAGATCTGAAACAACATTGTTCAAACTGGAAGACAATGATCCCTTTCGAGCCAAGCTATAATAGATCCAAGTGTTGAATCAGTCATGTGAGATGTCGCTTATGTCACATGTTGAACTACATAACTCGGAGAGGGAGGCTGTGTGGTTTCTCGACTCAGGTTGTAGCAATCGTATGTGTGGGAACAAAAAATGGTCCACACATATTGATGAAAGTTTCAAGCAAACGGTGAAACTAGGGAACAATGTGAGAATGGCTGTTACTGGTAAGGGAAGTATAAGGCTTAAGGTGAATGGGATCACACAAGTGATTACAGAAGTATTCTACATACCAGAGCTGAAGAACAACCTGCTTAGCATCGGGCAGCTTCAAGAGAAAGGCCTTGCAATTATGATTCAGGAAGGAATCTGTAGGTTGTATCATCCAAGAAGAGGCCTGGTTATGCAATCTGAAATGACGGCAAACCGGATGTTCGTACTCTTGGCTACTGTGCTTGATGTGGTGCCAGGAGACTCCAATTGTCTGCAAGCAAGTTCAGAAGATATGACACACTTATGGCATTGTCGGTTTGGCCATTTGAACCTCAAATGTCTGAGAAAACTTCAATATATGAAGTTGGTGAAAGAGCTGTGTCACGACCCGTGTCCGGATATTCGGGTACGAATACATGGGCCACGTCCAGCCTATGCCGCAGTATCGGCGGTAGAATGCTGTCAAGCACCCAATAACTATCTATAACATCTAGGTGGTATATATTAACAATATGTACTCCAATCACAACATCTATGAGGATAAGAATAATAAGAGATAACAGTAATATCACTGAAATGAATCTAAAACCTACAGAGATCATAAATGACATGAATGTGTCGGAGGCATAAACCGACAATGAAATATGAATCTAAATAAGAAAGAATGGCCTAGAGTTCCCAGAAACAACTCACTGTAAATGGAACCTCGACATCTTTCATAGCTAGCATCATCCTGTAGTCCAATAATGTGGGGCATAACAATCCTAATATTTGTCAACGTATCCAGTCAGGATGGGAACGAGCACATCAACTAACAACAGTTCACAAGATATGACAAAAGCTACAAGACTGTAAATAGAGAGTATATACAAGGAATCATGAAATGTACATGTGAGTATCATGGCAAGGTAAGCTGTAAATCTAGAACTAGAACAAGGCAAGTAAAACTGATCATAGCATGTACAAGAATCAAGAATCATCTATCTAAGTGTGTTAGTAATAGCTACAACATGTGGCCGACTTGGGAACTTGCACAATAGTAACAGGCCTGGCTAATCATACGTGGAATGTATGATCAACACTCACAATCAATCGACACACAATAGGTGCACAATAGGAATTGACCACATATCTACACTAATACTCTCCACCCCTGACTAGTATAGTGGATCCAACCATGACACGTCATGACACAAGATTCTCCGAGAAGGTAGCAAGTCTCCTCGAGAATCGTGTCTACACAATGCACAAGGAACAAGGCAAGACTTGCACAATATATACTAAGAAAAACAAGGAATAACATCTTATGCCGAAATTTAGACAAATACCAATCCGTGTGAACAGTGTGTCAAGAACAAGTATATCTACACTAAGCACATAAATTATAACAGTTATCATAAATTGAAAAAGTTATCAAAGAATGTACTCGCCTGGGGTCCTGCTGTCAATATGAATCGAGGCTCAGAGTGAAGCCACAGACCTAAGGCTGAGATATACAAGAGTCAATTAGGATTCAAATAGTGTATGCTATGAAATCTAGGTCCAACTAAGTCAATCTAAGACAACTAAGACAAAATGGGTCAAACTAAGGTAAACTGGGTCAAACGTAATCTCTATAAACATCTATAAGGTCAACATATTAATTTCAGTGATTGTAAAATCACTGGAATCGATGGATCTCAAAATACAAACAAAAGGAGAAAGATTATAATAATAGGGTGATAGATAGGGTGAAAACCTACAGATGTTGTCGGATGGTGAAACAACCATCTCCAACGTGTCCAAAATGGCCACAATAGCTAAAATAGCCCACCCATAACTCCAATTTGGACACAGGGGCGAAAAGAAAATTTTGAGTCAAAACGGTGTCCGTGTCGGACCCGCTTGTACCGAAAAATGTGCCAAAATAAAAGTGCACTAAACCTAATAAATTATATGTCCATAAATCCAGAATGACGATAAAAATTCAACGGTATATCCGGAATTGGATTCTGATGAGCCGATCTCAAAATGGCCCGTTGACCCGGATATTGGAATCCGATTTACACGAAAATACGTGTCGGAGCCAATGTCCACAAAACTCAGCAAATTATATGTCAACGAGTCCAGAATGATGATATGAACTCAACGGTATATCTAGAATTTGATTTCGATGAGCCGATATCAAAAAGACCCGTTGACTCGGACTGTGGACCTACCTTGCACCGAAATACGTGTTGGGGCCCACGTCTCCAAATCTAACAAATTTTATATGAAATTGTGATAGAACGACGCCACGAGTCTACTGGTGGTGCCAGAAATTGAATTCGGAGTTCCGGATTCAAAATTAGGATTTTACAACTTGGAAATTACGAATTCGGACGGCCAACTTTGGCGTCGAATTCAACCAAACAGACAAGCTCACAATGAAACGAAACTGAAATAACAGGAAGAGGATTATTCCAGCTATGCATAGGAACTAGTGGCATGCCAAACGGAGCTGCGATGGCAGAGATACGAGTCTACGAAGTTGGCTCCACAAAACTGTCCAAAAATAACACAATTTAAAGGGTCAACTTTGTGGCCGATTTTGATGTATCAAATGACAAAATTAACGGACGAAACTTGAGGGAGAGGTAGAACTATATACCAAAATTATGACGGAGCAAAGAGTTCATCGATCTAACGGTCGAATTTTCCAGAATATACGTACGAAGTTGCTGCGACGAGGCACAGATTCTGAAATCCATCCGCGTGCGCGTCGACGGGATTCCGTGCAAAACGTACGAACCATGCATTTCTCGTACCGGGGACGAGGGGCACGCCACGGGGGCCTGTCCGGGGGTGCACCCGGCCAAGGGGGTCTCGCCGGAGGCGGCGCACGGCTGCTGCTGTGACAGCTGCTGCCATGCGCGTACTGTCGTAGCTGCTGCTGCGCTGTTGTTGCTGGCTGCTGCTGCTGTGCTGGCCAGCCAGTGGCGGTGGCGAGGCACGCCAACGACGGTGGTGGCTGCGGTGGTGCTCGGGTTGGTGGTGATGGTGTGGTGGTGATGGTGTGGTGGTGCTCGGGTTGGTGGTGATGGTGTGGTGGTGCTCGGGTTGGTGGTGCTGGTGTGGTGGTGATGGTGTTTGAATGGAAGAAAATAATGGAGTGAGGAAGAAGAAGAAGAAGAAGAAGATAATTTGGGTGGGGATGGGAGAGCTGCTGCTGTATGGGCTGAGAGGGGGTGAGGGGTTGTGTACTTAGGGGGGGAGAGAGAGAGAGTTATATGTATATATAATATATATGTGTGTGTATATATTATATAAAAAGAGAGAGCGAGAGAGATATTAAGAGAGAGAAAGAGAGAGAGAAAGTTAAGGGAGAGAATAGAGAGGGGGCTGCTGCTCGTGTACAGGAGGGGGTGTGTGTGTTGATGTGAGAGGGTGAGGGAGAGGGATATATATATATATATATATATATATATATATATATATATATATATATATATATATATATATATATATATATATATTATGTATATATTTGAAATGGAGAGGGAGAGAGAAATAGATATTTGTAAAGAGGAGGATATTTTTGTGTAGGGAAAAAGGTAAATACAATAGTGGTGTGTATGGGCAGTCATGATAGGGCATACACAAAATTGGATTGGGTGTTGGGCCAAGTTTGGTTGAGTTGGGGCCAAGATTTAATTAAAATAATAATTTAAACCAATTAAAATCATGGATGAAATGAAAGCACAAGGGAGATTAATTTGGTGGCACGTAAGTGGCACTTGCATAGTAGACTCAAAACAGGCCAGGGACATATATTGGGTCGACTGGATTGGACCGATGTCGGGCCCAAAAATTAAGTTGGAAGTTAAGCACGAATCACTGCAGACGATAAATTGGTCTAAATTGATCCGAAAGTTGTACGAAGCAAAAAGAGCACAAGGGGACAAGTTTGAGTGGGACATGATATATCAAATTGAAGATAATCTTGTCTACTACAAACTTCAAGAAGAAAGTTTCCAGATACTGGCATCCCTGATGCTCCAGAAATCAAAGTCACGGTAAAGAGCATTTAATGATCAAAATTAATTAAATAAAAATAAATTATCGAAAATAATTTATTTAGAAATTTTAAAAAATAAATCCTGAAAATTCAGGGAGCTTACATCCTACCCACCTTATAAAAATTTTGTCCTCGAAATTAAAGGTTAGTAGTGGGGTTAAAACAAGATAGAAGGTTTAAGCAATATGTTAGGCACGATCAAAGAACGACGAGTTTTTGCACAATCAAGATAATCAATTCAAAATTATTCAGATACGATTATGGATTTTGGCATGATAGAATCATGATATGAACAAAACTATATATATGCACGATTTCAGAAATAAGTTAAGATATTAGGGCACGATTTCAGAGATGATTAGAAGAATTGAAGATATATATGAAGCTCAAGTACGGGGTGATCTGTAGGACTTAGGCTTGATAAAAATCAATCTGAAAGTCACACATGCCCGATCAATATAAAAAGCTAACCATGACCAAGACAAGGTTTGGCATGATTGGGTTTAAAGTCACAGCTTGTAGGCAAACATCACGAAATCGCGACTGTAAGCCCCTAAATTTCAAAATAATATTTTTATAATTTTAAATAGCTTTTTTAAACTTAAAATAAATTATTATAATTATTAGGAATTTTTCTAGAATTTTTAAATAATTTTTAAATGATTTCTAAATCAAAATATATTATTTTGTAATATTTAAATTTGTTTTAATATTATTATGCAATTTGTTGAATTGTTATTATATCAGTTTATAATTTAATGAATTGTTCTAATTACAGTTTGTAAATTATATTTGCAAAACTGTTAGGCATGGGGTTGATTTGCAAGACCCCAAACTTCGGGGGCCTTGCTGCAAACTTCCAGTGACCCCCCACGTTCTTTCTCTATCCTCTCACCCAACTGCCCCCGACGACAGACGGCCGCCACGACGACACTGACCTAGCCCACTTCGACCGCCCTATCCTGTCTATAAATCCTCCTCGACCCCGAAACCCTAACCCTAGTCTATTCTCCGACCACCACAGCTCCTTGTTCTCCGACGAGCCTCCACCGAAACCCTAACTCCGGCGACCCCTAGCACCACCTCTACAGGCCACTTCGACGCCCCCAACCACCACCACTCGATGCGTCTCGTCGAGACGAACACAGCGCCGCCTTCCTCCGCCGACGTCGACGCTTCCTCTGCCCTGTTGCAGCATCAATAGCACGCTCAACTTGGACACGTACGTGTCTTTTAAACTCTCATGTCCAGTTGTGTCTCATATTCACCTATGTGACTCACCGAGTCACGACGACTCTAGTGGTAAGTTTGGACACGGCAAACTCGTGTCGTGCGTGTCGTGAATGACCCAGACACTTGGACTCGACCAAATCTTCGTGTCCTTAACTGTCAGGACACGAAGTTTGAGCTATCGGGTTTACAACCCGTTAACCTAAAACCCTAATAAATTTAACTAAAGCCTAATCCTAACAACCGACCCAGGCTGACCCCCTGTCCAGCCCGACTGCACTAAAACACCCCCTTGCCCTGGCCGAGTTCGAGCCCCCCCCGTTCTTTCTTTTGGTTTTTGTTTTGTTTTAGTTTATTTTATTATATATATGTATATATGTATATATGTATTTATATATATATGTATATGTATTTATGTATATATATATTATTATATATATACTGTTATATATGTATATATATACTGTATTTGCATATATATTTTATAATTAGAACTTTTATATATGTATATGTATATTTATTATATGTATATATCCATTTTATATATATATATATATATATATATATATATATATATATATATATATATATATATATGTTTATATATATATATATATATATATATAATATATATATGTTTATATATATATATATATATAAATATTGTTGTTGTATATTTATATATGTAATTCAAATTCTACTTTGTACAAAATATTGTTGAGTATAATTTCACAAGTTATTTTATTAGGTAATCTTATGATTTGTATATTTTACCACTTTTAAATATATTATTTATATTTAAATTCCTGTATTTTATAAATTATGGCCAATTGATGTCCAAACCTAGCATGGGTTTTTGGGCCCAATTGTGTGTAATACATTCAGAGTCTGTACAAGTCATATTAGACTTGATTCATGGCTCTGGGTCCTGTATCTGGACTTCGGTTCAATTTTGAATACATGGACAAAATAGTAAATAATTAATTAATTATAATTTTAGAATCTGTACTTTGCTGTTTTTGAATTTCTAAAAATACTTTTATTGCTGTAAAAATTCTGGAAAAATAGTATTCAAATACTATGTTAATTTAGCTAATTTAATATATATTTTTCAGTATTTAATTCACAGTTTTGCCACTGTTTTGGCATATGAAACCAGAACTCATTTTCTGTGTACTTTTGTAAACTGATTTTTGATATATATAAATACTGGAGTATAAATTCTAGAAAAAATTATAATAAATTTCTATAATTAACAAGGTTGAGTTTAGAGCTTTGTTTTGTAGTTATTAGAGTTATATAACTATTTTAATAATTGCTAGAGTAAAGTGCACATATTGATTATTTAATTAATAATTATAGTTAAGTCATGACGTGATTTTTGGGTATTTCTAGTTTTTGGAGCGTCGTCCTACCTTAGTATAGAAGACCCAGAGGTTGGTTTAAATACCATATCACCTCGCACTAGATTGCTATACAATTTTACTTAGCTAAGCATCCAGTTACGTCGTGTCACAGCCGTAGTGTTAGAATTCATATTTATAACTTAGACAGCTGAGATTATTTATGTTTATGACAGTGCCTGGACACCAGACATCTATAGCATTTATATCACTGCTTTGTTTTGCTAAAGGTAAGTACTTCTACAAACTTTACATACTGTTACAACAATGAACTGCAATTTCCAACCATGTTAAATGCTGATCCTTGGGGTAGCAAGTTAAATCTTCACATGTTACATTATTTGTAGTATCCACCATGCTTTATACTGTTCTTGTATCACTCACATGTTAGAATATGGGTTATGGAGAAACTGATAGTTGAGTACGTGATCATGCCCCCTTCTCCGTGTATATTTATCGAGCAAAGTTTCATTTTATATGATTTCTGCGCCGTAGGCTTTATCTCAAAGATGATTTGTGCGTATGTACATCTATCACCGTATCACTTGTACGGAAGTACATTTTATTATGTGCCCCTGTACATTGTACACCTATTGACGATCACGTACCTGCTACAGTTTTAAACATTACATATACATCTGTCTCTATGACATATGTGTCCTTACCATGATAGATTATGATGTGCCATATTTCCAGTTTATTACATTTCTGTTCATTTCATGTTTCGTATATTTAGTTTGCTAGAATCAGTAATTGCTTCCGTCCTGATAGGATAACGTTGTAGGTATACCTACTGAGGAGGAGTTGCTCTGTGATTCATATTATGGAGTTACTGCCGAGGACCATGCTTTATCTTACGAGGATGTACCTGCGGGAAAACTCGTCTAGTTGTCTATTTATTTTGGACTTTTGAGAGTAGTCATGTATTAGACTATGTATTTTGTGACTGGACCTGTATCCAGCTTTACATTATGGACTTGTACTTAGAACTTTCTTATATACGAGGCGACTTTTGTGTTTGGGACATTTATGACTCTTCATTACATATAGAACTGTTAGCACATTTTTAGTCTTATCTTGTTATCTTCAGAACAGCTTACTACGCTTTATCTCAAGCGTAGGCTGGACATGACTCGGCCCGGCCCAACAATTTGGGTAGCGAATCGTGACATATTTTTAATGGTAGCCCATACAGGTCAAGACTAAATTGTTTGGTTACGTTATTGTACCAAATATGCCTGCAATTAGGAACTTAAGGTAATTAGACAACATTTGGAATGACGCTTAGAACACCTAGAGGAATACTAGGACTGCAACATAGGAAACGCATCACATCATATGCTCGCTATTACAATTAGATTTTCTTGTTTATGATTGTTTACTTTAAAGAGTCCTTATAAGTCTTTTTTATTTATTTATTTAGATGGTGCTCACCCGCTCATTCCAGTCTGTCACACATGAGAATGACACACTCCCTATCCAGTCGGTTGACCAGTTGACCGATACACCTCCACCTCCACCTACCATACTCCCCCACTCCACAAATCTACCAACCCAGATGCCTCCACCACCTTCCACATCACATTCCCAGCAGGACCCGATACTCCCACCACCACCTATTACTATACCTGCCCAGTCTTCCGTCACACTCGACGGGAACCAACTGCTCACTCTGATCTAGGGGTTCCTAACGACCCATCAGGGGCAGACCACTCTACTTCGTCAGAGCATGGAGCGTTCTGAGGAGCGTACCGTGTTCCCACCACCTGTAGAGCCACGGCAGAGAGCGAGGACAATCAAGGACTTCATGGGTCTGAACCCCAAGGAGTTCTTAGGGACTGAGGGCATAGTTGTAGCAGATGTCTGTCTAGACTCGGTAGAGAGGAAGCTCCTTGGAGCTAGGTTGCCGAGTGACCTCCAGATCGAGGCAGCGGGATTTCTGCAGATAGACTTGACAGGAGTTTGGTTCTGGAATGAGTCGCTATTCGCGAGAGGGAAGGCCACTTGGGATCAGTTCAAGACCCAGTTCAAGAAGAAATTCTTCTCGACCACCGCTAGGGTAGCCATGGGGCTACGATTACAGAACATCCAGCAGGGGAACCGTTCTGTTGACGAGTATGCAGCAGAGTTTAGTCGTTTGAGCCGTTTCGCTCCTAGTCTAGTTGTAGACCCTCAGGAGATGACGCATAGGTTTTGCCATGGTTTAGTTCCAGACATTGGCATTCTTATAGTGGCAAACGGTACGACTGACTACTATCAGAGCCTAGAGTTGGCCCGGAGCATAGAGGAGCGTCTTCTGTCTTGCAAGAGGCCGGCTTTTGTACACCTCGAGGGACCGTCCAAGCGTCAGGCTTTCCAGCCGAGAGCACCGGCGCCACACCAGCAGACTTATCGTCCTCCTACACCACATCACCCAACCCCACCAGTTAGAGCCCCGGGATCTCAACCGTAGAAGGGAGCTCTGTGTATATTTTGTCGAAGACCAGGGCATGATTACTCCGTCTGCAGAAAGAAGTTGAAGTAGTACTTAGCTTACGGGTCTGCCATCCACCAGCTTCGGGAGTGCCCAGTAGCGAGGGTACCAGGTGCCGGACTACCGTCTAGAGGACCGCCGCTTCCGACTCACCAGCAGAGGTTCGGGCAACATCTGCAGCAGCAGAAGGGACTCCAGGGGAAGACTTATAGTCTAGCTCTTGAGCCGAAGCCAGAGCAGGTTTAGGAGCCAGATTACTTGGCTGACGTCATCACAGGTCATGTTTATTTGTATATTTTTCTATCTCTATGCTTGTTTGATTTCGGTGCATCACATAGCTTCCTGTCATTAGAGTTTATGCATAAACACCACTTAGTAGCTATACCTACCAAGGAGATGAGTAGAGTAATGACGGAAGGCGGACCATTGCCCATTAGAGCTATCATAGATGCTCTATTACTATAGGCGGGAGAGTTTAGGGGACGATTCTTTTGTACCACTCCCCGGGTATGATATCATATTGGGGATGGACT
>JANAVB010044001.1:17500-54006 GCA_029216955.1 Iris pallida | reverse complement strand
TCAAACTCCTTAAATATGACTTAAATCCAATATTTTTCTAGTAGAAAAATCAACAAGTCACTACTTGGAATCTCTTACATGTCTATCTATATTTTTTTCCAACTAAGTTTCAAACTTGAAATTCAGTATACCTTCAATTGAATTAGTCGAAAGCAAAATTAATTCCATCTCAATCATGAAATTTATATTCACATTCATCATATATATATTATATATATATAATATATTATATATATATAATATAAAAATTATATATATATATATATTATAATATATATATTATATATCTTATTTTCCTTAACATCAAAGATTTAGAAAGTTTTACTCTTAGTATCTCTTTAACCTCGAAAATCAATCAAATCCATATCGTATTATCTAATGAACATTTCATCGGAACTTGCATTTTTTTTTGGGAAACCTATTTTCCTTTCCTCTATTTGATTTGATAATTATCCTCAAAATAGATCTCATAAACTACAAGAAATCTTTGAAGCATACTTATGCATATATCGACCTTTCAACCGATATTTATTCCTAAATTCCAACACTTTTTTTTTTGAATTTTGTTTAAATCTCATATCTCGTAATAAAACTTTTGAATTCAATGATCTCTATTCTTTTTCTTTTCTTTTTCTTTTTCTTTTCTTTATTTTTTGATTGAGAAATCACCGTTGCTTATATCATCTCTTCAACAAAAAAAATCACATTCCACCCTTTTCATCTTATGTCAAATTTTATACCTCGTAGTCGCGTAACCATCTTAACAAACTATACCATTAATCTCCTCTATAAAATTTTCTAATCTAACCATGCATAACTGAAGGGTATCAAGATCAAAATTTTCATCTTCGTTCATGGGAATCATAAGAAACAAGGGTTTTATGAATCGTGAGGGAGTTTAATAAAAATTCTCAAAGGAAAGTCAAACAAAGGAAAAGAGTAAAAGTATGGTTAGGTTTCATGGTTATGGTAAGGGTTTGGATAATAAGTAAGGGTTGCTAATTATCACACGAAAAGTAGAAGTTGTTATTGGTCGGAGTAAATCAAGATAAGGCACAAAAATAAAAGGACAAGGGTTAAGCAATCGAGTTAACACACAAAGTTATGCATAATAAGAAATTAAGTAGATCACAATCATATATTGGGTCGAAAGATTTGAGTCAAGATTTGGTCTCTAAATGAAGTCAGAAAGGACAATGTTATCATGGTAGGGCTTACAGCTAGCCATTTTGACTCGAAAGTCGCATCATAAAAATAGAGTACAAAGGGACGTGTTTGAGTGGGACATAATATACCTACATGAAGGTGGGCCCGTCTAGGTCTTGCATATAAAATTGTTGGAAGGAAAAGTCTAGTGTTGTGCTCCAAATATCAATGTCACGATAGGGGACACCAAATGATCAAAATAGAAAGTGGGTTTTTCATGAGGTACAAATTAATGCACAAAAATAGAAAGGTTAAAGCACGAAATAAAGATAATTAAGGAATTCTCGTAAATCAAGGTAAAATAAGTTGGGACAGTTTCTAGAGAGAAGATAGTCTCCTAAACGAGGGTGTGGTCTAGGATCAGTTTTAATCATTTCCAAGTATAGGATGAATAATTCGAGATGAAGATATTGTAACATTGTTTGGTCGATGACAACTATACTTGAGTATTACAACTATCATGGTTATGAGTGATATGGCAATAATATGGACTACTCTATCTCATTAGGGCTATCTTGGTTGTCTACCATTATAAGCCTAACTTCTTGAACTCGAGCTTTCACAAAGCTTCTTAATAAAAATTCTCAAAAAATAATCTACCATAATTTCTATTCATTCTAAGTCGTCCAACATAATCATCACTTAAAACTTTATTTCCTTAAATAATCTCGAAGTAACCCTTATCATATCACTACTAACCTTTTCACAATTTAATATTATCAATCCAACCTTCAAACTCAAGATTTCATGAACCATAAATTTGTTTTACCAAATTTTTTGATATCCATAATGACAACTTTTAAACTCAAAATCTAAATAGATTTATAAATCATCAATCATAGGACACAATTTGAAAATTGAAATTTTTTCTCAAAGTCGTTTTATATCTTCCAAGATATTTTAGACCAACTTTTTACTATCATTATTTCCACTAAAATTTTGAAATTTAATAAACATATTAATCGTAACTTGTATGACTCAATTTAAATAATTCATACTGCCACATTTAAGATTTAAGATCATTTTCAAACCAAATTTATATCGCTTCAAAGATGTATAGCTATAACCCAATAAAACATAATATTTTCCAAAGACCTTCAGAAGTCCAAATTCAGAAATCTAATCAATTTCTTTTCTCAATTGTATATAGATTCTCACTATCCTCTTGTAGTATCAAAATAAACAATCCTTCGAAGTTGGTAATGTTGCTAATACCCGACTTAGAATTAACTAATCCTTCATACAAGATAATATTTTAGAATCTATAGGGTTCCTCGATTCTTAAAGTATAAAATGCATTTATAACTCAAATAAGACTTCAATGCATACTAGTTGTCAATGTAATCCTTCTAGCCATGTGTTTGACCTATGAGCATATAATAGTGTAGTCATCTTCCTAGCTGTCACTAAGTACGAAAAATAAGAATTTATGGTAGAAAGAGTTCAAGCAGGATGCAAATCAAGGATGGTAACGAGAGTTCAAAACTTGAAACAAGAAAGGAGGTCAAGCTTGTGGATGAGATCCTAAACTCTAATCCTATATGCAGGCTCACATCGGTACAGTAATAACCGAAGCGATAAACTTGACCTGCATGGGCCACCACAAAAATATGTAATGCCCCAGTCCCAAAATACTTAGGACTAAGTACGTCGACACGCCAGCTGTATACATACGAAGTAAACTCCAATATATGGAACCATCGTATGTATACATAAGCTGTAAAATGAAGTAAACCACGACACTAATCTCATCCAAAAATAAAGAAGGAAGAATTTATAAATCAACTCATGAATTATCATTTATAAATCGTTGAGGAGACAAATCCACTACCAACGAAAAAGAGAAATACATGATAACGAAGTTTCGTCGAGCGATGCGGAGACATTCCAAGCAAACCATCTCGAAAGAAGAAAGGAAAACATGGCCTTGGCTAGAGCACCTGCGAAAACCATGACACAGAGAATTCACCAGATCCTCAGAGGGACGTAACAAGATACAATAAACAACATGCCGTATAATTACTGAATATAAAATATGCCACAAATAAAAGTAAGTGGCAAGTCATTAATAAGATAACCTAACCGTACTAAAGTGAACATGCAGTTGAGAAACAATCCTTTCAACGCATGAGCCCTAGCTGTAAATGGGATCGGCATAGTCCCCATATAGGGCACCAGGGGCCTATGTTCGTAACGTTCGAAGATCGTCAGAGGGCATCATGTGCAAGGGACTACGTCCATAACGCTCTGAAAAATGTCAGAGGGCACCTGGAGCCTGCGTCTCCGGAGGAGCGCACAGGTAATCAGGGAAGTACAAAGAAGCCCATACGTCAGGTATTGTTCTCCCCACCCAATGTACCTATCAAGTCGCATCCACAATCATGTACCTCTACTAACTGCTAAGTCTCCTAACATGCCTCTATCAGCAGTTAGACCTAACGCATGCGCACGGATGATCAGCCAACACGCAAGGACCTCTACATGCTACTCATCTCACATATACTCATGGTACAACTGTGTCCAGGTATATGCGATATACTACAAATGGTAGTCCCTTAACTCTAGATCCATATGCAATCAAAGGATAAGTAAGTAAAGCTAATATCACTGAGCATGCAATAAATCAGGAACTGTAATAATGGTACAGCTACACGAACTGAAAATAAGTAAATAGTGGCATGCCATAATAAAAAATGTAGAATAATTATAAACAGTAAATTATGGCAAGGTATCTTGCCTGGCGTGTCATCTGGTGTGGTGCGATCGACAAGTCCTGTTTTGTCCATTAGCCGGGATCGATGTGCAATGGTCCGAAATTCACGAGAAAATAGGAAAGCATGATTAGTCAAGATCGAGACTTTCTAATCTAAGAGATATTCTAAATATAAAATATATATTTATCTGGAAAACTATTAGAAATTACTTAATATATTTTCAAAACTAGATTTTATTAGTACAAATATGGTTTGGGAAACAAAATACTTTTAAAAATGCCAACTCTAAGTTTGTCACATAAAATTAACAGATGGAAAACTATATTTTATTAGTAAAAATAATTTAGAATAGTATTAAGAATCTAAAATTTTCTTTAGGGTTTTAAAGCCATATTGTGAAATATAGGCAAAGTCATATATAATATTTTGTACATTATAAGGTAGGAATAATAGCATATACTTCTAAATACTTCTGTATTACAAATGACACCACAAATATTGATAAAAATCCTTTGTACGAAAATTATCTATGAAATTATGCTAATACAGTAAATAGTATAAAACTATCCAAAAAAACAAGTAATAATAATAACAATAATAATAATAATAATACTATAAATGATCAGAAAGTAAATCAAATAGAAATAAAGAGGCCTGATAATAATAATATATGAATATGAATAATAAGAATAATAATAATGAAGACATACATAATGGAAAGAGTCCTATGTAGGTGGTACATAGTGAATAGTGCTGCTGGAGAGCATTTATTAGAAGGATTCCTTTCCCTTATTTGGAAAGAGAATTAAATTATAAGCGACAGAGAGGGGGAGAGAGTGCGGTAGGGGTTGCTTACCGGTGGCGCATGCTCCGGCGCTGGGGGGGGCAACGAGCTCGGAGGGCGGGGTCCCATATGCCGGGAGTCAAAAGCTCCACCACCAGGTCCCGATCCAGGGCGGCGGCCATTGCGGCTTGGGGCAGCGCACGCTCGACGGGCGCGAAGGGTGGTGGCTGACGCTCCTGGTGGGGAGAGAAGCTCGGTACGGCGTTGGAAGTCGAACGGCTGGATTCAGAGGAAAACTGATACGACCCCCTTCTCCAGATCCAACAAGTGACTGAGGTCGAGGTGAGTGATGCATTAACAAATGATCAAAAGAGTTGCAATAGCCATTACCAGTAGAATCAAAGCTTTATTGATAGGAATTGTAGATGCTAACAAGAAGAAAGAGACAAGGAAACTAAATGTAGTAAGTTTATCATATCTTTCTCCAGCTGCCCGACTGCTCCCTTCCATTCTATTTATAGTACACTACAATATTCCCTGACCTAATTCATTTAGATAAATGATTAATGAGCTGTTTCTTCGCAGGAAGTAATGATGGCTGGCTTGTAACAGAATAGCTGACCTGGCAATCTGGAAAAGAAGAGCATGTGGCTGATGTGGCTAATTACTAACTGAATTGTAAAGCAAGAGAAGGGAATTACTTTATCTACTGCCTATTCCTACTGCAGAAATAGAGTGAGACTGAGCTGGGCTCTATCAATACCCTACCCTTATTTTGACCTTGTCTCAAGGTCAAAGTGAGGATATGATTTTAGGAACTTCTCGTAGGGTACCTATACAGCATCTTCTGGTCTTCCATCCTTCCACTGGATTAGTAAATCAACTGCAGCCTTGTTGTGCCTTTGCACCAATCTTCTGTCCAAAATCCAATCTGGCTCAAGCAGTAATTCCTCCATCTGGGTTGGGTTTTCATCTTGCCAATTTGATTTAGCCCCTAGCTTCTTTTTGAGTTGGGAGACATGAAATACAGGATGGATTAGAGCATCATTTGGGAGTTGTAATTTGTAAGCAACTGGTCCAATCCTTGCTATCACTTGATATGGCCCATAGTATTTGGGTGATAGCTTCTGTGGCTTCCTCTGAGCTACAGATATTTGTCTGTAAGGTTGTAGTTTGAGGTAAACCCAATCACCTACCTCGAACTCTCTATCAGTTCTGTGGGAGTTGGCCAACTTCTTCATTCTGTCTTGAGATAGGAGGAGATTATCCTTCAGTAATTGTAAGGCATTGTCCCTGGATAATAATATTGTGGCAACCTCTTATCTTGAGGCTGATCTGGTACATAAGTGAGGAGATGGGAGGTGTTGCCATAGACAGCTTCATAGGGAGTTACCTTAGAGGAAGTGTGCCAGTTGGTGTTGAACCAATATTCTGCCCAAGGAAGATGTGCACTCCATTCCTTTGGTTTGTGACTGCAAAAACATCTGAGATAGCCCTCTATGCACCTATTTGTAACCTCAGTTTGTCCATCTGTTTGAGGGTGGTAAGCTGTACTGTATTTGAGTGTAGTACCCTGTAATTTGAAGAACTCTGTCCAAAAGTGACTTGTGAAAATTGGATCCCTATCTGTCACAATAGACTTGGGCATTCCATGAAGTTTGAAGACTCCTTCTACAAAGACTTGTGCCACATTAGCTGCTGTATAGGGGTGTTTCAGGGCAAATAAATGAGCATATTTTGTTAGCCTATCTACAACTACCATGATGGTAGTTCTGTGGTGACTGAGAGGTAATCCCTCTATGAAGTCCATAGAGATGTCTTCCCAGATTTGCTCTGGAATTGGTAAGGGTTGCAACAGACCTGCTGGAGAGATGTTTTCTCTTTATTTCTCTGGCAGACTTCACACTCTTGAACATAAGTCCTCACAGATTTCTTCATCCCTGACCAGTAACAGACCTTCTTGAGTCTCTGTAATGTCTTCAAATACCCAGAGTGCCCAGCTTGGAGTAGATCATGGTGTTCCTTGAGTATTAAAGGAACAAAATCTGAGCTTGGGTCAATGAGTAACCTGTTTTTGTAGTAAAGAGGCCATTGTGCTTAGTATATTTCTCTGAATTTAACAGGCCTTTTTCCCATTTCTCCTGCATTTGAGTGAAAAAGGTTGAATTGGCTTGTTGATCTTTGAATTGTTGTAACCAGTCAGCTTGAACCACAGAAATAGCAGCATATGTTACTTCCTCCCTCCTTGATAAACTGTCAGCTGCCTGATTTTCTCCTCCCTTCTTGTATTCCACTCTATAGTTGTACCCATGTAACTTCATCACCCATTTATACTGTGCTTCAGTGTATGCTCTCTGTTCTAACATGTATTTAAGTGGCTTATGATCAGTTTTGATAACAAATTGCCTACCCCATAGGTACTGTCCCCATTTCTTTATAGCTAGTAAAATAGCCAACATCTCCCTTTCATATGTGGAGAGTAACAATGACCTACCCTTCAACTGTTGACTGAGATAAGATAGAGGTTTCCCTCTGCATTAAGACACTCCTATGCCACTCCAGAAGCATCACACTCCAGGGTAAATTCTTCATCAAAATTTGGCATAGCTAAAACAGGAGGTTGGGTTAGAGTTACCTTTAAGTTTTCAAAAGCAGCTTGTGCTTTGTCTTCCCACACAAATGAATTCTTCTTAAGCAGCTGGGTAAGTGGTCCTGCTATGGAGCCATAGCCTTGTATGAATCTTCTATAGTAACCAGTGAGGCCTAGAAAGCCTCTCAACTCTTTAAGGGTCTTGGGCTTAGGCCAGTCCACCACTGCCTTGACTTTGTCCCAGTCAACTTCTATCCCTCCTTCTGAAATTTTGTGACCTAAGTAACCAATTTGATACTTGTTGAAAGAGCATTTACTCCTTTTTAGCTTCAACTGATGTTCTTCCAGTTTTATGAACACCTGCTCTAAATGTAAAAGATGTTCTGTATAGTTGTTGCTGTATACTAGAATGTCATAAAAAAATACTAGTACAAACTTTCTTAAGAACCCCTTGAAAATGTCATTCATCATTGCCTGAAATGTTGAGGGAGCATTAGTAAGCCCAAAGGGCATTACTAAGAATTCATAGTGACCCTCATGGGTCCTAAAAGCTGTCTTGTGAACATCACCTTCATGCATCCTGACTTGATGATAACCTGCTCTTAAATCCAATTTAAAAAACATTTTGCACCATGTAATTCATCAAATAATTCTTCAACTAGGGGAATTGGGAACCTGTCTTTGATTGTGTACTGATTTAAACTTCTATAATCAATACACATCCTCCATGTGCCATCAGATTTTTTTACTAAAATAACTGGAGAAGAATATGAGCTTGTGCTGGGTCTAATCACTCCAGTTTAAGCATTTCCTGTACCTGCCTTTCAATTTCATTTTTATGGAGAAATGGGTGTCTATAAGGCCTGCTGCATACTGGATTTGCCCCATGAATTAATGGAATCTTATGATCATAAGATCTCCTTGGTGGAAGGCCTGTAGGTTCTGAAAACAAGTGATTATATTTCTCCAAAAGCTCTTTTAAGTCACCCTGGGTGTCTTCTGTTCTGCTGCCTGTGAACTCTCCTGCCAAGTGCACATTTGGATGACAAAGAATTGTGGCTTTTGCCTGAGATCTCTGAACTCTAGTTCACTGAGTGTTTACTTGTGGGCTTCATTCCTTGAAACTTTTGTTCACTTCCTTGATATGTAAATATCATGGTGAGATCCTGGAAATTCCACATGATAGTTCCAAGGGTGCTAAGCCAATTTGCCCCCAACACAATTTGACAACCTGTAAGGAAGTGGCAGTAAATCAGTAGTGACCCTTGTACCTTGGCATTCAATGATGACTTCTTTGCACAGGCCCTTGCTAGTGAGCTTATCCCCATTGGCAACCAATACTTCAAAAGCATTCCCATGAGATAAGGGAATCTGGAACCTCTCACTGAAAGCAGTATCAATGAAGCTATGTGTGGACCCTGAGTCAATCAAAATGATAACAGGTTTGCCTTTAATGTCCCTCTCATCTTCATGGTGGATTGATGCAGTGATCCAGAAAGGGCCTGTAAAGATATTTCAAACAAACTCTGAGAATTGCCATCAAGGATCCCTCTGTCTTCTGGAGTTGCTATTGGTTCATTTGTCTCAACAGGATCTTCATCTTCATCTGCTATCAGCATGAACAATCTCTTGTCTTTGCATTTATGCCCCTGGACCATTTCTCATCACACAAAAAACACAGTCCTAGGTTCTTTCTTCTCAAGAGTTCACTTGGGGATATAGTAGTAGTTTGATTCCTGGAAAATTGTCTTCCCTCTGGTCCCTGAGTGGCTCCCCTGTTCTGAACTTCTTGGTTGTGTGGAAATGAGGAGGAATTTCCTCCTGTCCACTTACTATGCTGATTTAAAGATTTAAAATTCTTTTTGATGGCTTCAAATTTGGACTCATGCAGTTTGGCCACTTGTATAGCTGCTGGTAGGCTGACTGGATTAGCTACCAGTACTTCATACCTAACTTCCTCCTTTAGCCCCCCTATATAAAAACTGATCAAGCTTCTTTCAGGTGTTCCAGCTACCTTCTTTGACAGTTTTTGAAAGAGAGATGAGTACCCTTGAACTGATCTTCCTGTTTTAACAATTTCAGATCATTGTGTGATCTGTAAATTGAGAAGGGCCAAATTCCATTCTAATACAATGGGTGAAACTCTTCCAGGAAACAGGTCTGCCTCTAATGGTGATAAGCCAATCATACCAGTAAGCCCCTGTCCCCTTGAGTTGTACAGAGCAGAACTTCACCTTGTCACACCTGAATGCCATAGAAGTTAAAAAAAAGGTTTGCTCTAAGCAAGCACTCTTCTACATCCCCTTCTCCATCAAATTCAGGTAACTTGAGCCTAGGAGTAGGCTGGCCCCAACCTTGTCCTCCCATACTAGTGCCAGTGTGAAATCCTGTGGGGGCTGGTGAACCCATATGTGCCATAGTTGAATTTTGTATTCCCTGTGCCATTCTGGGAGTTTGGACTGGTGAGGGATATATGAATGGAGGATGTTCAAATTGGTAAAAGGGTGCTTGGGGTGTGAATGGTCCATTTCCTTGTGGAAATTGATTTGAGAAGGGTGAGGGTGGGTTAAATAGGATATTTCCTGTTGGAAATTGATTTTGTGGGAGATGTGTTCTGGGTGGATGGATCTGTGGTGATATTGTATGTGGGTGGGGGTGGTAGGGTGGTTACAGGTGGTGAACTTACTGCAGCTCGTCTTGATCTACCATATTCTTCCATAAACTGACTGAATTGATGGCTGAGATCTGAAACCATACCTTCCAGAGCTAAAAGTCGTTCCTCACCCATTGCTGCTCCCTGAGTTCCCCATCTCCCTGGGTGATTCTCGAGTGCTTGATCCTTGCTCCTGACTGCTCTCCATGACTGGATAGAGAGGCTCTGATACCAAATTGATACGACCCCCTTCTCCAGATCCAACAAGTGACTGAGGTCGAGGTGAGTGATGCATTAACAAATGATCAAAAGAGTTGCAATAGCCATTACCAGTAGAATCAAAGCTTTATTGATAGGAATTGTAGATGCTAACAAGAAGAAAGAGACAAGGAAACTAAATGTAGTAAGTTTATCATATCTTTCTCCAGCTGCCCGACTGCTGCTCCCTTCCATTCTATTTATAGTACACCTACAATATTCCCTGACCTAATTCATTTAGATAAATGATTAATGAGCTGTTTCTTCGCAGGAAGTAATGATGGCTGGCTTGTAACAGAATAGCTGACCTGGCAATCTGGAAAAGAAGAGCATGTGGCTGATGTGGCTAATTACTAACTGAATTGTAAAGCAAAGAAGGGAATTACTTTATCTACTGCCTATTCCTACTGCAGAAATAGAGTGAGACTGAGCTGGGCTCTATCAAAAACTGCAGGTGCGGCGGTTCTCCGGTGGGGCAGTGTCGGGTTCTCGGTCAGGTTAGGATTCCTCTCCTTCTTCTTCTTCTTATGGATGATGGTGGTTTGATGGATTTTTGGGGGAGCAGCGCCATTGGTGGCGGTGGCGGACTTGGGATGCCGGGATTGTATAAGTCGGAAGAGGTAGCCAGATTTTTGGAGGAAGACGGGGTGATGAGGTTATGTGGAGGGTGGTGGTTTGGGCGTAGTGATGAAGGGGATGAGGCTGGGTTGCCGGGCTCGGAAGGCGGGGTGGCGATTGGTGATGGTAACGGGGATGGTGACTGGTGGTGAGTTTGGGTCGACCGCCTGTGGCGGGTACAGGGAGACAAAGGAGAGGTGAGATGTGGGCAGTGGCGATGGTAGAGGGGGTTGCTGCGGACATGGAGGACATAGGTTTAGGTTTTGATTGTGTCGGGGTGTGTCCGACACAAGAATTCAATGTACATGTATTTATATGGAATAAGAACTTGGAACACGGACACGATGACAACAATCGGGTGGAGAAATTTGGCTTTTGTGAATTTATTTGGGTTCTCTTGAAAGGAGCCAAGAGGAGTTCTCCTTATATAGGAGGTGATACTCCTATATAGATATGGACAAGGATTGATTTAAGTTCTCATTAGATAATTATATTATGCTTCAAATCGATTTAAAATAAACTTATCAAATCAAAATCAAATCTAGATAAAGCCTATTATTAATTTAAAGCTATTTAAAAAAATCCTTTCCAATCATAGTTAATTAAATATTGATTTCCAAAATATATATAATAGAAATATTTTAATAAGAAATTTCGAAAATGCAATAATTCTTTAAATAAATGGAATAACTTTTATAAATAAATAAAAGGCTACAAATAGTTTTCGAAATCAGCATTTATACGAAATTAATTTCTTGTAACTCACATATTATTTCTATAGTTTCTAACTTACCACTACATTTGGACAATAAAAATAAAAATATCTTAATAAAAAAAGTAAATAATGTTTTTGGCAAATCAACGCGATGCTTTCTAAAATTTTAAGCATATAGAAAATATTTATCACATGTTATTTTAAAACTATACTTCTTTTATTTAAATAAAATCTATAATAAAAATACGTACCCCGCACCTATTCGCACTCGACGAGCAAGAACAATTAACTAAATAAAAAAATAGCAAAATAAATAAATTAAAAAAATTATAGTAGAAATTTAGGGGGTTTACTATAACACTCATATTTTCTTATGCAAATTCGTCAACTCATTATTATAATAAGTTGGCTAACTTGGTTTACCTTGGACAGGAAAGGTTGTATGGTAAGTATGGTAAGTTGTGCATGTTATCCATATGCAACACTTGATATCATTAACACGAGACAGGTTTTACATTATATGCCATGAAACTGATCTTAAGGCAATATTAGAAAGACAACAACTGATAGATGGTACACGAAACTAATTTGAATGTGTCTTGTAATGATAGCGAGCGGACAAGCTAGCCTCCCCACTAGTGCATTCAATGTACTGATAACTACCTAGACTGCTTGCAGGGTATGGAAGAACCTTGTCTGGTGCGGAGTCATCCCTCGTGCGTGCTAAGGCACGGAGTTAACTCTGGAGCCTTGGAGCGTTGCAAAGGTACTGAAGCACCATATACAAGACATAATATATCGGAACATTGCCATGTATCATTCCATAGTGTAAGCCGCTTGGCACGCCTTTTATGTTTCAGAAGAGAGAGCTTGAACGAATTATAATCTCGGTCTAGCGCCGCTTGTAATACTTCTTGCATATCAATAAAGAGCTTGGATTTGTTTCAACTTGTGTTCATTTACTTTTTGCCGCAATGGGGACACTCTGTGCGACTATGTGGCCTAGCTTCAATCGGCCGTTCAGGCCTTGGCCTTGCACGAGCACAACTTAGGCTCGCATAATATCACGCCCAAGCGAGGACATTACTCCTCGGGAGTGGGGTGTTAAAATTTATGCGATAGAACCAAATCTGCACATGATTTCGATGAGTTCTCATCTATGCATCAGAATTTTTCTCTCGATCTATGCATATCTGAATGGTTGCTCATCTATGCAAAAGATCGTATTGAGGACCTAAGCATCTCATCAAAAGCAAGCCTTACCCTCGATCGGCGGCTGAACATCGGGGTGAAGGTGTGCACCTTGGCCTCGACCTTCGTGTCAATGCCTTTATCAGCCTTTGAAGCAGCGGTGGTAGAGGATGAAGCTTTGGGGGCCATGGAAAAATCTAGTATTAAAATGAAGGAGACTTCAGCAATAAACAACAAAGGAAAAGAGAACGAGAAAAGCAAAGTAAAGCCTTTTCTCTCTACCCAAGACCTATTTTTAGGCAAACAAGAGGTGACAACAGATGATGCCCCGATTTCCTCAAAGGGTAATTCAAAACTGACGGTAATTCGAAATCCGAGAAAAATATCTTCGATTGTAGCGAACATATTAAGACAAAGACAACGTGGCAGTTTAGCCCCTATGGTTGACATATCTATGCGTCCATGCTTTTGTTCAAAGTGTTCCAAAACTTACTCAAGTTTTGAAAACTTTGAAGGGGGTCATGTAGAAGCATGAAAAATCCTCCAAACTCAAACGTCCATGATTCGTAGAAGATAGTGTTTCTCTATATGGCTCTAAGCAGCTCATTTCCAAGTAGCCCAATCGCATGTACCCTGAATCATCAGTCTGGCAGCATTTGATGTACTGGTTACCCTGTACTTTGTGCAAAGTGACGAGCGTAAGTGATCACGACTTCGCTATAATTATCTTTCAATATACAACTGTGCAATGCACGTGTATATGTAGCAGGTTTCCTTCATGCGACCAAGCCTTCATGCGGTAGTGATCGTAGAAGTCTTCATGTGACAAAGTCTTCATGCGGCAGTGCTCCATAAGACGGTTGGTTTCATCTCACGTTTATGGCATGTGCGTTGTAACCGCCCTATCAGACAGAGGATTCCTTATAATCACGATACATGCCACGTGTTGACAGTTGTAGCAAACGGCTGTCACGAGCCATTTTGTGGGAACGTTCCCCAAATCATCGCAGCAGTCTTCGCCTAATATGTGCCACATGTCAAGCTGACCGGGCTGTGCGGTTAACAGCTGTAGCAGACAGTTGTAACAACCCAGATTACGCTTTTTCATCACAGATTTACCCCATCAATGCCCTAGGCATGCGTAGTCATTCCCATTGAGGATGACTATAAATAGTAGGACATGTGCTTCCCTCACAAGCACGAATGGAGGGACAAACAGACTGACTGATACACATACACAAAAAGAGAGCAAAGGGAGCCCAGTTGTCATTCTTCCTGCTAGGGAGTCAGAGTTAGTGCAATTTTCCTTCGCTAGTCGATCGTCAACGGAGTAAAGAAGTCACTACAGTACTCGATCTCTATCACCACACTTTTTTAAATCTTATTCTTGTACTTCGAATCCTTGTTGTTAGGATTCTGATTGTACTTCTTCAGTTATAATCCTTAAAAGACAAAAGTTGGTAATGTTCTTTCTACTTTCTTTCTTCCTTTCCTTTTTAGATGGCAACATATACATACAAGATTTACTAAGATAAATGTGCTTGTGTCGTGTCTGCTTACTGTTTATAGAATTTATATGTGTACTTAGGATGGTTTTCTGTTTTATATTTCCATCAAGGTTTAAAAAATAAGTGATAGATACACATATCAGCTATATCAAAGACATTTCTAGACGTGTCAATGAAACTGCATAAGTCATTAATATTGGCAAAAATGTAGATATCGACAATATATAAACTAGTAGCAGCCAGTAATAGGTATGTGTAGGACCAATACATCGTTATTTACATCAAAACAAACATGTAGATATTGACAACATGTCAGCCTTTACCATCATGTGTCATAGTACGAATGAAAATGCTTGGTTGGAATATAAACATATTTAAAAGAGATTCTAGTACAAAGTTGATGACCAATTTACTTATTGTCTATGAAAAGTTTGTAGTTCAGTAGAACAAGGATCATCTTTTTATATGCAAACTATTATTTTCAAATGTCTAGTATATGTGTGTGATATATAGAAGGTGATCTACATCACATTGCATGTTTTGTATAATAACTAATTGTGGCCTATGATGATTCTACTTATGTCAAGTTCAAGACTTATATTATATGATTAAAAGTGAAGATACAAATTGTTTCTTAATTTTTACTACCCCAAATGGGTGCATACATGACAGGTGTTGCACTGCATGTCCGAAGGAAACTACTCATCTGCGAACTAACTTTTTTAGGTCACAGCGGGTTGCTGGACCTCGAAAGGCCAAAAGTAAAAAATCACCAACATGAATGTTGGTATTTTATAGTTTCATATATTTTAGAATTGCAAACCTCATATAAATTAGAAAATTATAAAGTTTGTGCTATAAGTTTGTCTAATCAATAGGATGATTGTGGATGTTTAGTTATCCTACCAACTATCATAGACCTAAAGTTCTATAGGCATATTTTAATTGACAATTTACAATGTTGCTATACACACCATCCTTAAGAATAAGATCTTTTTCTCCACGATAATATTAGATCGAACATAGTAGCTATGATAGCTAGTCTTGCTCAAATTAATTAGAGGCTTCAACATAGCATAATTTACCTGACAGATATATAATGTCTCATATTCTCATAATTCTAGAAGAAATTTAATGAGTTTTAAAGATATAAGGACAAATGGGTATCATATTAAAACTCAGAGTGAAGTGAAATAAAATATTTTGTGTAACCTCTATGTAGAAACCAGAAATTCGTATAAAGAACCAGAAGTTCATCTAGAGAAGCAGAAGATGTCTAGAGAAATTCTCCAACTATTCACTGGGGCTACATGTCATTCACATTTTGGATGTCAAGTCACATACTACCATGGGCCAGAAACTCACCTAAGGGTCCATTGTGAGCCAGAAGCCGAATGATCCCATTGACTTTTAAACTGTGGCATGATCAACAAGACACATCGGGACAATGATGATGAGTATTATCAAAACTAATTCGTGTGGTCATTTCTTAGCAAATGGTCAACTCAGTGTCGTTCATTCAAGGATAATTTTGTTTCTAAACCATTAATCATGAAAATTACATTTGAATAATTAATAGCTTAGTTTTATTTATTTAGAATGACATTATTGTACATTTTTATGACTTATTTTGGTATTATATGAAACTATAGTTTCGGCATCTATGTATTGTCAATTTATATTTTCATCTCCTTATATTATTAAATGTTTTAGATATGATATATCTTTAATGTAAAATTTATAATTTGTTACTTTGATAAGACATAATTTTCATCGTTGGGGAATGTATGAGGAAGATAAATGCCTTATTCCAAAAGAATGTTGTGAATTATCGTTCCAGAAGAACGTCATGAACCATCGTTCTAAAAGAACGTCGTAAATCATCTTCCAGAAGAACGCATTTGCATACTTTCACTTTATCTAATATCGACTAAACTAGAAGAATTAGCATTTATTTTATTTATCATTAATCGTAATTATAATGTATTATGTTTTAATATATGATATTAATACTAGAGGTATTTTATATTTTTGATGCAATTTATATTTTTTGTCTCGACTTTCAACCTCTTTATAATACTCCTTTATGGAAACACAAAGATAGCTTGAAGAGAGGTTGAAAATCCAAACACAAAATATAAGCCACATAAACAATACCTATATAACGAAAATAATATATATTAAAAAAGTAAATTAAATAATTTTTTTCTTACTAGTTTTCTGTATAATCAAATACTCAAAGCCCATATGCCCCAAAGCCCATGGCCTAAAGTTGAACAATTTTTTTAAAAAATTGGCCGACCCAATCTGACCCTGATCTATACCAGCCCAGTTCAACCTAACCGATTTTTTTCGGGTTGTTGGCGGTACTGGATTTGGTTCTGGAGTGTGAGCCCGACCCGACACGACCTGACCCGCCCCGACCTGACTTCTTATTGGGTCGGTCTAGTTTGACCCAAGCCCGATCAAATCTGATCATAATGAGGCTCAGGTTGACCCTGACAGACCCTATAAATATCTTGATCTTCCTCACACTTAGGACCCTCTAAAATAGTAAATTCTTTTTAATAACAAAAAATTTGCTACAGAGTACTCATTTTTAATAAAATTATGTATAGAGTAACATGTATAGGAAAATTAGAAAATAGGGACCTTCTGCCAGACGAACTGGCGGAGTCCAATTTCACCAATCAGTCTGGCAGAAATATGCGGTTTGGTCGTTTTTCTTGAGGCTTTGGTTCAGTTTTTTTTTAGCAAAGGTTCTATTTCAAATACAACGGCTCTTTCAACGGCTACTTCTGCCCCCAACGATCTCATTCCTTATAAATCAGTAGTCTTTTTTCTCTTTCATCAATATATTCTCTACGTCTCAAAGTGCTATCTAGAAAAAGTACAAGGCTCTCATTTCCTTTCACCTGCCAATATTCAGAAGAAGTAGAAGGCTCTCTTTCTTTTTCTTTCACCTGTTAATATTTAGAAGCTCATCTACCAACATGGATCAAAGTATAACACTATTATGCTCGCTTGGAGGCATCCTAAATGGGTTAGCTTACGAAGGAGGTTTAACCGAAGTTCTTATAGTAGATCGAAATATTACATTTAGTTGTTTACGTAATTTAATTACTGAACAATTTTCTATCATTTTTAATGAATTTATATAGTAATATTTTTGTTTCTAATTCTATAAATTTAAATAGTGATCAAGCAAGGACATTTATTCTTCAAATTAATGTACAATTACCGTATATTAGTATTTTTGTTACTCAAGCACCACCTCATAAGTAGTAGACGTGCTCCTAATAATGAAACTAGTAATGTTTGTCCTGGTCCTAGTTCTTCTCACCAAGTTATTTTTGCCACTGAAGAAGAAAATATAGTAGATGAAGGTAATGACGATGATGACAGTAATTATGATTGAGTTGAAAATGTAGATGATGAATTTGATAATAATGATGATAATGTTAATACTCTTGAATTATTTGTTGGAAGACAATTTAAAAATCATATTAAATTTAGAAGTTTAATTAGTGACGTAGCAATTAAGCATAATTTTACTTGTTCGACTAAGATTGTATATAAATGTAACGAATCTAGTTGTAATTGGAGAGTATATGCTAAATATATTGGTAATAGCGAGACATTTGTTATTACTACGTTAGAAAATCGACATTCTTGCTTATGTGGACTTACAACAGGTAGTCATCCATTAGCTACTACTGTATGGATTAAAAATAAGATATTTAATAAAATTAGAGATGACCAGTCCTATAGTCTATCGCATGTTGTCAAGGATATATATAGAGAACATCGAATACGTATCAAATATTCAAAAGCTTGGAAAGTTAGAGAAATTACTTTATCTGAAATAAATAGTAGTTATAATGCTTACGGTAGTCTTGAACGATATGCTTCTACAATTATCGAGATAAATCCAGGTAGCAGGTGTTTTATAAAGACTAATGGACATAATAGTTTTGAAAGAATTTTTATATGTTTCAAGGCATGCATTGATGAATTTTTAAAGGAATGTTTACATGTGATTAGTACTGATGCTATTTTTCTTTCATCTAGATATCGGGGTATCTTATTTATTGTTTGTGCTCATGATCCTAACTATCAATTATATCCAATTGCTTATGCCGTTGCTGAAAGTGAAAGCACTGATTCTTGGAGCTGGTTTTTAGGCTATTTTAAAACATCTTTTTATCGATATTTTGATGCATAGAATATAATTTTCTTTTATTTTTGATAAATAAAAAGGATTAATAAATATTATGCGTGCTACTTTTCCAGAATCACATCATTTTTTTCTATATTCAATATTTTAAAAAAAAATTGAAATCAATAGACAGATTGAAACATTTTCGATATAAATTAGATTATCTTGTAAGATGTTATAATGAAATAGATGCAAACCATTGTTTTGAAAGAATTAAAGCTGAAAATTCGGATGTTTATAAATGGGTCATTAGAGTAGAAGGAGACGAAACACGTATTCTAGCACACTGGATAACAAATTATGCACCTTGTCCTAGATTAGATATTAATACTTTCAACCTTGTTGAATGCTTCAATAACTGGATAAAAATTTGCGTGATAAACCAATAACAACATTACTTAATGGTGTCCGTACCAAAATTATAACACTTCAAGACAAAAATCAAAAACATGTTGAAGCTCTTGAAATAGCTTATTGTCCGAAGATGTTAAAAACTGTGACACGTATCAATAGAGAACAACACTACTTGTAAGTATTGATTATTGATTATTATATATTAAGAAGATCATGAAACACATAGAACATATGTTGTTCGTTTAGAAGAAAATATTGTTCATGTTTAAGGTGGTATCATACTTCTTCCATGTGCACATGCATGTTTTGGTGTAATTTTCCAATATTAATATTGAAAGTTATTATCCTGTTGTTTTTTTCTAAAGAAGCATTAAGAAGCGCATACGAGTCGAACTTGGAGCCAATTCCAGTTCCCTACAATCTTCAAAGTGTCTTGGTTGGAGGAAAAATTGGAGTACACTAATTACGGCGCAAAGCTGGGAGACCAAAGAAGAACCATATCATTACAAAGGATTTAGAGACAAGAAATCTTCGATGTAGTAACAGTAATGGATTAGGACACAATAGAAGAAAATGTATTTAACCAACCAAGAGAATTGTAGTCGGGTTTTTAGTTGGGTTGTAGTTTTTGTGAAAGTTGTATTTTCTTAGAATATGAAGACATCTAATAAAAATTATATATGAAATAACGTTTTCACTAAATAAATGTCATTAACAACTGTTACAATGTTACATAAATCTCATCTACCTCCCCTGGCATCCTGCCAATAATTTCTACGCTCAACTTTCCTAAGATTGAGCCAGCCTCTCCTCTCCATCGTATTCTTTGGGGCACATCACGACCTTCTTCATGTGTACCATCATGTTGATAAGGTATCGGCGCTGATGGAGTCGTCAGGATCTGTGTAATTAAGAAGACCGGAGGAAAATATGTTATCCCATAGAGAAGTCCCTTGGCCACCCCATTGAGAAGTCGGCTCTCCCCCATTGAGAAGTCCCCTGAGCACCCCATTGAGAAGTCTCGACGCCACTCCATTGAGAAGTCCCTGGGCACCCCATTGAGAATCCCTCGTCGGCCCATTGAGAAGTCCCTTGGGCACCCCGTTGAGAAGTCCCCTCGCCGGCCCATTGAGAAGTCCCCTCGCCAGCCTATTGAGGCAGGACCTCGTAAGCATGTTGAGGTAGGCTATCAGGAAGGACTTGAGGTTGCGTGACAATGTGTCTATTCCTTCGGGGACGTGCATGTCGTTATCCAAGTTCTATATGCATTATTTCCAAATGCTGCACCAATTCAACAAATATGAGCATATAATTTTATAATAATTTTAATCAAATAGGAGATCAAAACTAACCATCTTCTATATCTACCATCGGTTGAGACAGATGTGCATACCATGTGTCTCAAATCTAGAATTCCACTCATGAATTATTATTTTTAGCTCTTACAGCTGTATTGGCTCTACCACGATTCAAACATGGTGGATCGTCTGGAATAATCTGTTTCATTCTGAACTGTCGTAAACCACGATCAGCGGTAGGGGTGAGTATAAATCGGTTTCGAACCGCAAACTGAACCGAACCGAACCGTAGTAGCAAAACGGTTCGATTTATTTGGGCAAACGGTCGGTTGACGGTTTTAAAATTTAACAGATACGATTTTCGGTTTGGTTCGCGGTTTAGGAAATTTGGACCCGAACCGAATTTCCAACCGAACTAAAGAGAAACAAATTACCTATTTACCCCTCCCCAGTCCCCCTTATATACTCTTCGCAACCCTAATATTTCTCTCTCCTCCCATAATCGTAGCCGCTCCCAATACCTAGGGTTCTCCGGTTCTCTCGAGCGGCTCGAGCCCCCTCTCGTGACCTCGTCCCCTCTCCATTATCCAGCAGAGATCTGGGTCTCTCCAGTGTGTGAGCCCCCTTTCCATTCTCCACCGGTGAATAGGGTTTCTCCCGAGCCCCCTCTCCATTCTTCTCCACCGGAGATTAGGGTTCGGTTTATACGAAAAATGGTCGGCTAACTTGCCTCTCCCCTCTCCATTCTTCTCCACTGGAGTTTGGGTTTCCCTCCACTCTTCGCCGTCTCCGATCTACTCATCTACGGTACATGTAAATTTTTTTACTTAGATCTACTCATCTACTTTAGTTAAAATTTTGTTTTAATTTTGGTTATGCAGATCTGTTTTTTTGGGCAATTTTCCTCGCTTAAGAGGCTCGATCTCTCGGCTTTCTGCTCTGCAAAATTACTGGTATAGACTATAATCTCTGTTACAATATATATAAATTACCATGTTAAAATATAAATGCCTGCTGGGAAGAAGAAATGCTTGCTGGAATGAAAAATACATGCTAAAAAAAATGCATGCTGGAAAAATACTTGCATACGAAAAATATATGCTTGTTGTTTGATGTTTGTTGGAAAAAAAAAAGCATGTTGTGAAAATGCTTGATGGAAAAAATATCCTTGCTGGAAGGATACATGCTGGAAAAAAAATGTTCCAGTTGGACTTGTTAGTTTCCGTGGGACATTAGTATTTTTGGGACTTGCTAGTTTCACTTGTTGTTACATTTTAGTTGGGGACATGCTGTTTCTGTGGGACATTAGTATTTTTGGGACATGATAGATTTACTTGCTGTTACATTTTCGTTGGGGACTTGCTAGTTTCACATGTTCATTAATTCTTTCAGTTGGGGACTTGCTAGTTTCACTTGTTGTTAGCCTTTTACATTTGGATTTGCTAGTTGCTACTTCACAGTTTCACATGTTCATTAACTCTCAGTTGTTACTTCACAATTAATTAACACATAGCAGTTAGTGTCACGACCCGCACCCTGATTAGGGGCACGAGTACGTGGTTACGTCCAGCCTACGCTGCAGAATCGGCGGTAGAACGATGTATATAAGGTCTGTAAATACTATGACTAAACAGTATAAAGGTACCTGTACAGTATATACACTCCGAATGGAGGTGACGTAGCAATACAGTCTCAATCATAAAATAAAACTAAGGTAGATAGCATGAAAAAAAATATGATAGATAAAAAAAATAGAAAATAAGTTCAAGATCCAACATAAGCCCAGAGATATACACAACATCACAGGGTCACAAAATATAATATAAAATACTACAGTCTGAAAGTACTAGCTGGATCGCAGTCCAGGCAAACCTAACTAAGCTATACTACTCTGGGTGTGCAAAGTCTAGTGGCTCTACTATCAGGCCACGGTCCTGATCTACTCCATCTAACTCGACCCCATAATAGGTCGGGCAATCTGCCTCAGAGTCATCTGTAATATATCAACGGTATCCTGTCAGAAAAATGAGCAAGTACAAACACTAACAGCAGTTCCATATGAATTGACAAATTCTATAAGAGACAGTATAATAAAATACAAGACAAAGATATGGGAAAACTTGGGAGCCATTCAAAAGCCGAGTTACAACCCGTAAACCAAACAAGGACCGGGGTTGTAATCCTTCTCCCGAACAGAACCTAGCCTCCAATCAAAGTATAGCATAAGAGCATGTAGAATACGTGAAATATAGGACAAAATCCATAGGAAATATATAACAGGATGTGAGTACTGAATAGGACGACAATATATAGGATGACTTGGGACCTATTCGGAAGCCGAGTTATAACCCTTAAACCAAACAAGGACCAGGGTTGTAACCCTTCTCCCGAACAGAACTTAGCCTCCTATGATAAATAAATATAAAATGTGCCTTGAATTATTAGTGAGTTATGTGATCGGCTTGGGAAAACATGATCAGGCTTTCCATCTGACCGGCTATGAATAAGTATACAATAGAGCAGGATAAGGCCGGCCACCATGGAAAGCTATGAACAAATGGGATCAGGCTTTACCCGTCGTGAGCGAGGGTATAGCTATGAACAAATAATAAGTACAAGTGTATAGAACAAGTGGAGATTTTTGATCACACAACCACTAATAACTCTCCATCCCCGAATAGTATAAAGGATCTGGACATGACACGTTATGACACGGGATTCCATAAGAGGGTAGCAAGTCCCCTTAGAAATCGGTATCTATATAAGCACAGGGAATAAGATAGAAAATATACCAATATACCACAAAAATCTAGGAACAACATCCCATGTCATGATCCAACATATACTAGTCCGTGAACTATCGTGACTAGAAATCGAGTATGACACTACAATTGAATCGGATATAGCAGGTATCAAGACAATAAAAACTATCAGTGAATGTACTCGCCTGCGGTCCTGAGCTATCAAATGGGGTCGATGCTCAGAGTGATGCCACAAACCTAAAGATGAGATATATATATATATAAGCTAATTAGGGTTCAACAGTGTTAGGCAGGATTATATAGTATAGTCTATGTAATCTAGGTCAATCTCAGTCCAACTAAGTCAAACTAGGTCACACTGAGTCAAACTAGGTCACAGAAAGTCAAACCAAGTCAAACTAGGTCAAACTGGGTCAAAAGTTGACTTACAGTTGACTTTTGGTCAACTGGTCAACTCTAGGTCAAACTAGGCTAATATTGACTAACAGTTAACTTTTGGTCAACTGGTCAACTCTGGTCAAGTTCTAGACATTTCTAGGCCAAGTGTTGACTGATAGTTGACTTTTGGTCAAAGCAGTCAAACTTGGTCAACTGAGGTCAAAACTAGCCTAAGCATACTATTCCTAAACATTACCAACCAAGATACCATATATCTTGGTCAAACAGGATCAACTCTAATCTAAGAATTAAAATATCAAGTTGTACCTCGTTATTCGTACATCGAAACCTACGACACGCAAATCGAGATAAGATAATCAACGGTAAGGTTAATAATCTTATCACAGTGATCCACATGATTATCTTGCCAATTTCAGCGATGTGAGATCACTGGAATCGACTGATCTCAGTTTCGTTGTACTAATTCCGAAATACGAACTTAATAAGAATTAATTATAATAAAAGGTTAATACACAGAGAAATATCTACAAACATTATCGGATGATAAAACAAGCATCACCAACGTGTCCAGAATGGTCAAATCAGCTAGGATAGCCTATCCATAAGTCCAATTTGGACACAGGGGCAAAAAGGTAATTTCAGGTCAAAACGGTGTCCGTGTCGGACCCGTTTTGCACCGAAAAACATGCAAGAATATTAGTCCACTAAACCTAACAAATTATATGTTCACGAATCCAGAATGACGATACGAACTCAACGGTATGTCCAGAATTGGATTCTTTTGACCCGATCTCAAATTGGTCAGTTGACCAGGACATTAAAATTTCGATTTGCACGGAAAAGCGTGTCGGAGCCAATGTCCTCAAAACTCAGCAAATTATATGTCAACGAGTCCAGAATGATGATACGAACTCAACAGTATATCCGAAATTAGATTTTGATGAGCCGGCGTCAAAAAGTCCTGTTGACCCGGACTGTGGGGCCCGCTTTGCACCGAAATGCGTGCCAGGGCTCATGTCCTCCAAATCTAATAAACTTTATATGAAAACATGCCAGAACGACGCCACGAGACTACTAGTGGTGTCAGAAATTGAATTCGGAGTCCCAGGTTCAAAATTGGAAATTAACAACTTGGAAATTACGAATTCGGACGGCCAACTTTGGCGTCGAATTCAACCAATCAAACGTTCTCACAATGAAAAGAAACTGGAGGGGTAGGAAGAAGGTTATACCAGCTGCGTATAGGAACCAGTGGTACGCTAGACGGAGCTACGATGGAGGATATACGAACCGACGAAGTTGGCTCCGCAAAACTGTCCAAAATAACATAATTTAAACGGTCAACTTGGTGGCAGTTTTGATGTATCAAACGATAAAATTAACGGACAAAAATTAAGGGGAGTAAAGATGGATATACCAAGATTGACACGGAGCGAAAAAATCGCCGATCCAATGGTCGGATTTTTCGAAAAATAAAAGTCGCTGCAATGGAACGCTATTTTCGGATCCATTCCGAGCTCACGCCGACGGAAACCCGTACCAAACGCACGAAACGCCTAGGCGGTGCATCCCAGAGGACGGTGGCCGCCACGGGGAGGTCGTCGGAGGACTCGCCCAGCCCGTGCGCGGCCGTAGAGGGGCTCGCCGGCGGTGGCCGGGGCGGCGCACGGCTGCCGTTGCCGCACTGCTACTGCTGCTCGCTGCTGTTGGCGTGCAGTAGCTACTGCTGCTGCCGCTGTCACAACCCGCACCCTGATGAGGGGTACGAGTACGCGGTTACGTCCAGCCTACGCCACAGAATCGACGGTAGAACGCTGTCTAGGTCGTCTACAAAATCTACGCTAAACAGATAAAGGTACTTGTACAGTATATACACTCCGAATAGAGGTGACATAGCAATACAGTCTCAATCAGAAAATAAAACTAAGGTAGATAGCACGAAAAGGAAATATGATAGATGAAAACAGGAAAATAGTTCAAGATCCACACAAGCCCAAAGCTATACACAACACCACAGAGTCACAGAAATATAATATAAACTACTACAGTCTAAAACAAAAGTTGGATCGCAGTCCAGGCAAGCCTAACTAAGCTAACCACTCTGGGAGAATAAAATCTAGTGGCTCTACTATCAAGCCACGGTCCAGGTCTAGTCCATCTAACCCGTCCCCATAATAGGTCGGGCAATCTGTCTCAGAAATATTTGTAAAATTGTCAACGGTATCCTGTCAGGAAAATGAGCAAGTACAAACACTAACAGCAGTTCCATATGAATTGACAAATTCTATAAGAGACAGTATAATGAAATACAAGACAAAGATATGTAAAAACTTCGGAGCCAATCGAAAGCCGATTTACAATCCGTAAACCAAACAAGGACAGGGGTTGTAATCCTTCTCCCGAATAGAACCTAGTCTCCAATCACAATATAGCATAAGTGCATGTAGAATATGTGAAATATAGGGCAAAATCAGCAAGAAATGTATGAGAGATGTGAGTACTGAATAGAACGACAATACACATATAGGATGACTTGGGAACTATTCAGAAGTCGAGTTACAACCCTTAAACCAAACAAGGACCAGGGTTGTAACCCTTCTCCCGAACAGAACTTAGCCTCCTACGATAATAAATACAAAAGGTGCCTTAAATTATTAGTGTGTTATGTGATCGGCTTGGGAAAATAGGCTCAGGCTTTCCATCCGACCGGCTATGAACAATGTGTACAATAGAGTGGTAAGGCCGGTCACCATGGAAAGCTATGAACAATGTAGGGTAAGGCTTTACCCGTCGTGAGACGAGGGTATAGCTATGAACAGTGTATAGAACAATGTAGGAATTTTGATCACACAACCACTAATAACTCCTCTATCCCCGAATAGTATGGATCTGGACATGACACATCATGACACGGGATTCCATAAGAGGGTAGCAAGTCCCCTTTGGAATCGGTGTCTATACCAATACATGGAAATAAGATGTACCAATATACCATGAAATCTAGAAACAACATCCCATGTCATGATCCAACATATACTAGTCCGTGAACTATCGTGACTAAAAATCGAGTAAGATACTACAACTGAATCAGATATAGCAGATATCAAGACAATGAAAACTATCAGTGAATGTACTCGCCTGTAGTCCTGAGCTGATAAGGTGAACAAATGCTCAGAGTAATCACAGACCTATAGATGAGATGCCATGAGTCCAAACAGGGTTTAATAATGAAATAAAAGCTAATCTAGTCATGATATGCAAGTCTAAGTCAAAACTAGGTCAAACTAAGTCACACCAAGCTAAACTAGGTCATACTGAGCTAAACTAGGTCACACTAGGACAACCAAGGTCAAACAAGGTCATAGGAAGTCAATCCAAGTCAAACTAGGTCAATCTGGGTCAAGGGTTGACTTATAGTTGACTTTTGATGAAAAAGTCAACTCTGGTCAACTCTGGTCAATACTGAGTCAACCCTGGGTTAACCCTAGGTCAAACAAGTCAAATGTTGACTAACAGTTGATTTTCAGTCAACTGGTATAACACCCAGTTTTCTGAAATTGGGGTATTTTTTGAAAATTTATTATTTTTATTATTTATTAATGGTATTCTAGTCATGATATGATTTTTGGTGAGTTTTAGTTAATCAAAACTATTTCTAAGTCACGACTTATGACTTTGTGACTTTACTAGTATAACCCTAGTGTAAACCCTAGAGATTTCATAACCTAGAGACTAACCATGATCATGTGAGCCTAGCCATAGGTTTAGAACATCAAATTAGGGCTTTTTAGCCTAAAGGGTATTTTGGTAATTTTCTAGGATTTATTAGGAATTATTTGGATTTATGTGTTTTTATTATTATTTAATTATTGATTAGTGTCATGAGAGCCCCTAACCAAGTTTAGCCTAATCTAGAGATTAGTTACTAAACTAGAATGCTAAGGGGATAGATATTTGCATTGGTTAAAGTATAGAAAATATCTAGATATTTATCCTTGTGATATTTCTTTGGAAACCTAAAGATCTAAGCTACCTTTACATGGAAGTCAACCTTCCTTAGCTTGGAAGCAACCCAAGGACACCCCCCCCCTTGCCATGGCCGGCCAAGGGCACCCCCTAGCACTACCCCCCCTTCCTATATTAACCTATCATTCCATTCATGATCAATTTTTACATGAATTAAACCTAGAATCCACCACCTTCAAACCTTGATAACTTGATCAATTTTGATCCAAATCACCTCTAGTTTCTTGCATTGGACTCCCCTACACTAGAGGATACTAATTAGGGCCTGCTATCAAGGATTGTGGAGCTTTGGGCATCACCAAGAGAAGAGGATACCCCCCTACTTTGGTGTTTTCTTGACTTTTCACCAAATAGGTAAATACCTATAAACCTTGTTAATATTGTGTTTTCTCTTCATAGTTGCATGCATCTAGGTACCATGGAACTGTGGGTCAAGTTTGGTAGGAAATAGGATTGGTTTGGTGTCTGTATCGGACACGTATCTGTGTTTGAAAACCCTTGTTTGGTGAAATGCCTCAAAGAAATAGTTTTTGTGTTTTTCCAAAACAAATTACATATTCATGTAGCCCTAGACTTGTAGGTTACATACCTAGTTGACTGAGCACGTTTTCGTGCTGTGTCCGTGTCCAAAACGGACACGAACTCACTGTACGATACACTACACAGTGCCCTGCTACCACACTCTTCGTGCTCACTGCACAGAGCACGTGGACACGCCAAAATTGGTAGACACGAGGGGGCAATGTCTGCGAACATGCCCCCAAAATCTCACAACTTCTCGTGTCGTGTCGAGTGAGAAATCTCACTCGCACTGGACACGCACTGCTGTGCACGCGCGCGTTTCAGTCAAAAATTCGACTTAGACACGGCCTTCGTGTCGCCTGGACACGAGTCGAGGACACCTCGTGGTGACACGAGCGTGTAGCCCTTCAAGTGGCGAACACGAGGACACGATCACGAGATGTGTCGTGTCCTGTGTCACGAGCACGAGACGTGCAACCGCGTGCACGATGCGGTCTGAACGTGTGTATCAGTCGTGTTTTTCACGATTGATACGGGTTTCGTATCGTGTCCAAGAGTGTCGTGGACACGTGTCAGTATGTGGATCGTGTAGCCCTATGTGTGGGCTACACGTGTGCATGACCACGAGATGTGTCGTGTCTCGTGGTGTGTCCACGAGCGTGAGGAACGCGTGCACGACGCTGTGTACGCGTGTGCGTATCAGGATTTACCCAATTGGGTTTTTGAGTGTTTGGACACATTATTTCGTGTCGTGGTGTCGTGTCAGGCCCCCTAGACACTAGAGGACACTTGGGGCATCACTTGCCAACATTTAGGTTCGAGTCTTAGCTCGGTTTAGCGTGTGTATTTGGGTTTACCTATGTTACCTATACACAGTGCCATAATTCCAGATTTGGGTAATTTCCCAGTTTTTTCAAATCGAGATTCAAATCTATTTTTATTATGATTTATGCATGTATATGTGTATTTTTAGTGTATGTATAGGTAGTATATGTGTATGTGAGTGTGTAGGTGGGATTTTAGGGAGTATACATGTATATACATGTGTATATACATGTATGTATAATGTAGGTGTGTGTGTGTGTGCATTGTGTGTGTTGTGTGGGGACTGGATTCCTGGTTCCAGGAAAACTGGAACACCTCCCCCCCTTTCCTGTGTCATCTAAGTCCCTCTCTCTCACTGTTTTCCTCCTTCACTCTCTCTCTAATTCTCTCTTTCACTCTCTCACATCTCTCTCTCTCTCTATTTCCCTCTATATTTATATATATATATATATATATATATATATATATATATATATATATATATATATATATATATAATTATATATATTGGTACGTATATAGTTGAGGGTATATATATAGGTTTATATATATATATGTATATATGATAGCTATCTATATATGTATATATATTGTATATATATGTGAGTGAGTTGTATTATATATATAGTGTATTCATATATTGATATATGGGTAGTAGGTAGATTGTGTATATCTATATATAGATATATATATATATATATGTGACTTTCTAGGTATAGTTTTATTTGGAAACCTATAAGTTATCTAGCCTATGGCATTAGGGGCTAACCCCAAATTGACCTAATGACCTAAACACTAACTAGTTGACCCTTGTTGACTAAGGGTTGACCAAAGTCAACCTTAGGTCAAATTTGACCTAGTTAACCTAGAATTGACTAGGATTGACCTAAAATGACTAGTTTGACTAAAACCCTAACTAGTTTGACTAGGATTGACCTTAAATGACTAGTTTAACTAGTTTGACTAAAACCCTAACTAGTTTGACTATGGTTGACCTAACTTTGACTAGTTTGACTTTAGAGTTGACCAGAGTTGACCAAGAGTTGACTTTTGACCAGATTGACCTAGAATTATGTAGTATGCATAGTGAACTTTATTTTTACTATTTAGAATACATTGTGACTTGTGTTGCTCTGATCAGGAGCCAGACACCTCTCCTCAGACAGCATATTCTCTACAGACATTCATACAGCAGGCGAGTACATTCTTTGACCGTTTCATACTTGCCAGGATTTATATTCTTGCTCTAGATTACTTTACTTGATGCTGACACGATTGTTATCACGGATTGGTACTATATGGATCTTTTCATGAGATGTTATCCCCCTCGGGAGCATCAGATACTTTTGTCACGTGTGTTTCACTTACATCATGTATCTCATGCTTCTATTTTCATGTATCTTCATGTATCAGCTAGTGACTCATGTACTCTCATGATCACCAAGCCTTCATGAATCACTCACGTATCACCCAATTATGGGCTTATCACGAATCTTAACGTAACCTGAATGGATCCTTGTGTATTGATTGGGGAAACGGGGGGAGTAGAAGTGGACATGTGAATAATTCTAAAGTAGTGTAATCATGTGCAAACTCAGTGGTGTAATTATGTATAAATTCTAGCCATTCACATGCCTATCTTGTACTCTACATCACTAGCCACTTACAGTTCTCTATATACAGTAGATATTTCCTTTACAGCTATCTCTTTTACTACATGTATCTTCCTTCAGCAGTTCCTGTATTTTACTCTATTGCATGCTTTATATTTCCTATCATACTATGCACTGCGTGAGATGTATTGTGCTCGTTCCTGTCCTGACTGGACCTGTTAAAAATATTACAGAGGATGAGGATGAGGCCCTGGTGTCTACCTATTACGGAGCAGGACTAGATGATACTTATGTTGTGGACCCTCAGCAGGATCCACCTGCAGCTGAGGATGTTGCCCCAGTAGTCTAGGCTAGTTTAGCTAGACAGTCTTTTCTATATTATCATTTTGTCTCACATCTGAGTTGTATTTTGAGATGTTGAGATATATAGACTCTTAGACTTATTTGTATTATGAGTTGACATTCTGGACGTTATGTTATACTAGACACTTAGACTTATTGTATCTATTGTACTGTCTCTTGAGTTACCATCTGTCTATCTATCTATCTTTCATTCTTCTACCTAGATGTGATTGAGATTGTATTCTGTTATGTCACCTCCATTCGGAGAGTATAAACAGTACAGATACTTTTATATTGTTAGATGATTGACCTAGGACAGCGCTCTACCGCCGACACTGCGGCGTAGGCTGGACGTACCCACTTCTCGTGCCCTTACTCTAGGGTGCGGGTCGTGACACGTTTTTAGTGGTGGCCCATGCAGGTCTCGAGTTTATGTAGTGATATTCGAACTAGAGTATCACTACAGCCTGTGATAGGATTGGAGGAATAGGCTTAGTGAGAGAGGATACTAAATCACTGTTAGGATACCTTGAGAGATTCCTGGGATGACCCTTGAGAATCTCATTTGAATTACGATTTAAACTCCTTTTCCCTTGATTGAATTTGATTTTTGGAGGATTCACTGTAGAACTTTGAATCCTGGTGTTAGTTGATGATTTTGAAATTTTTGTAGTTGTTGATTTTAATTTCTTTGTATTAGATTAATATCTTAATGTACTCAATCACACTTATGAGAAAACTCTCATCTGTTTCTTGCCAGCTAATTCTCTTGCTAATTGCTTTCCCTTGAAATGGACTGTCCCCTCTATTTTTGTATCTTGCTTAAACTCTTTCTACCAAACTATGTGACTGTATCCCAAACCTGACTTACTCGACATTTCCTCAAATAAAGACTTTATTGAGACCTTCTAACCTTGACCTTTGATTTGATCGAACCCTAACTATATTCATCTAGTAGCCTATCTATCCTTAGGGCTGTGTTCCTAAATTATTTACTGGATTCCTAATTAATTTTATTCCATGTGTTAACTTGATCTTCTTTATTTTGAATCAATTGTCATGTCTTGAACTCCCACTTTCTATTCTAGATCATTGGACGTCCGTTACCGTGACTTAGATATTCGGAGTATAATACTAGCTGTTACCTCCCAACAAACTTCACATGTAAGACCTAGACTAGCCTACCTTCATGTAGGAATTCCATGTCCTACTAAAACCCGTCTCCTTGTACTCTATTTTCTTGATATGATTTTCTGGTCAAATGGCTAAACTATAACCTCTACCATGATACTAAATTAATTCTTATTTCAATTAGAGATCCACCTTGGCTCAAATTCTTTCGACCTGGCATGTGATGGTGTTCTGCTTGAACCCTTAAATGCTTAACCTTGTACCTTATCTTGAATGCTTGACCCGATTGGTTAAGGATCTTGGACTATGTATCTTCTTTCATCGTTTCCACCCTTATTTATATCTTATTCTACAAATGTATCCTTAGTTTTACAAGCTTATCCTTTTCGAGCTTGATCATGACATATTTTATTGGGTGCGTACCCACTAACATATTGTCTAATCAGAACCGGCGCATGATGGTCTGATCAACCTATTGCATTTTGGTTCGTTTTCATATATTAATCTACGTGGATGGAGACAGTTAAACTTGCCTTAGAATCTTATCCGCAACAGCCTTGACAATTCTCCTTGGAATTATTTTTTTTTATCGCCTATGAACCTCGTATTCGTATCCAGTTGAATTAAATTTAATCATGATCTGGATCTTCATCATTGGATGCTCGTGCTCATACTTGATTTTATTGATCTCCCATCTTGCCCAAATCTCGATTTATCCTGAAATTGATCAATTTAGATCGTGTCAAGACTAAAATCTATTTGTGATTGTTTGTGCCTAAATTCTCAATTTTCTTTTACCACTTTATGGAATAGTAACCTTTTAATGATTTCTCAGTTATTTGTTAATAACCAATTTTCATATAGGATGGTAGACGACCCTATAGCCTTGATGATTGTTGTTCCCTTACCTTCCCAAATAGGACACCCTAGATTGCTTGTACGTTTTGATACCATAGGACAGTCTTAATCTAGAATGACTAGTGCACCTAGATGAGACCACAGACTGTCCTATTTAACCTATCCCCTTGGTACCACTATTACATCATAATTTCTGGTTCAATTTAGGCCATAGACTTTTCCCACTCTAAATTATGGTCATCGTAGGCACATTACCGTGACTTTTAAATTAGGAGCACAAGACTAGTTGTTTTCTCAAAACTGACTTCGTATACATGACCTAGACATGATACTCTACACCCATGACCTTAGTGTCCCACTCAAGCATACCATCGTGTGCTTCATTTGCTTAGTACGATTTTCCTGACCCGAGGCTCCATCCTGATTTACCCCATGGAGTTACTTTTGATTTCGATTTGAATTAAGGACACCTTATGACCTAAAACTGCCAGCCAATTTTTAGACAAGACCCAGTACAGGTCTACTACCCATATTTTGCTTGTTGACCTTGTATGTTGCTAGGTAGTAGCTTCGACCCTGATTGTTGGAGGTTTGACCTAGGAGGAGTACGACCATCTAAATTTCGAGGACGAAATTATTTTAAGGTGGGTAGACTTGTAACACCCAGTTTTCTGAAATTGGGGTATTTTTTTGAAATTTTATTATTTTTATTATTTATTAATGGTATTCTAGTCATGATATGATTTTTGGTGAGTTTTAGTTAATTAAAACTATTTCTAAGTCACGACTTATGACTTTGTGACTTTACTAGTATAACCCTAGTGTAAACCCTAGAGATTTCATAACCTAGAGACTAACAATGATCATGTGAGCCTAGCCACAGGTTTAGAACATCAAATTAGGGCTTTTTAGCCTAAAGGGTATTTTGGTAATTTTCTAGGATTTATTAGGAATTATTTGGATTTATGTGTTTTTATTATTATTTAATTATTGATTAGTGTCATGAGAGCCCCTAACCAAGTCTAGCCTAATCTAGAGATTAGTTACTAACCTAGAATGCTAAGGGGATAGATATTTGCATTGGTTAAAGTATAGAAAATATCTAGATATTTATCCTTGTGATATTTCTTTGGAAACCTAAAGATCTAAGCTACCTTTACATGGAAGTCAACCTTCCTTAGCTTGGAAGCAACCCAAGGACAACCCCCCCCCTTGCCATGGCCGGCCAAGGGCACCCCCTAGCACTACCCCCCTTCCTATATTAACCTATCATTCCATTCATGATCAATTTTTACATGAATTAAACCTAGAAAATCCACCACCTTCAAACCTTGATAACTTGATCAATTTTGATCCAAATCACCTCTAGTTTCTTGCATTGGACTCCCCTACACTAGAGGATACTAATTAGGGCCTGCTATCAAGGATTGTGGAGCTTTGGGCATCACCAAGAGAAGAGGATACCCCCCTACTTTGGTATTTTCTTGACTTTTCACCAAATAGGTAAATACCTATAAACCTTGTTAATATTGTGTTTTCTCTTCATAGTTGCATGCATCTAGGTACCATGGAATTGTGGGTCAAGTTTGGTAGAAAATAGGATTGGTTTGGTGTCCGTATCGGACACGTATCTGTGTTTGAAAACCCTTGTTTGGTGAAATGCCTCAAAGAAATGGTTTTTGTGTTTTTCCAAAACAAATTACATATTCATGTAGCCCTAGACTTGTAGGTTACATACCTAGTTGACTGAGCACGTTTTCGTGCTGTGTTCGTGTCCAAAACGGACACGAACTCACTGCACGATACACTACACAGTGCCCTGCTACCACACTCTTCGTGCTCACTGCACAGAACACGTGGACACGCCAAAATTGGTAGACACGAGGGGGCAATGTCTGCGAACATGCCCCCAAAATCTTACAACTTTCGTGTCGTGTCGAGTGAGAAATCTCACTCGCACTGGACACGCACTGCTATGCACGCGCGCATTTCAGTCGAAAATTCGACTTAGACACGGCCTTCGTGTCGCGTGGACACGAGTCGAGGACACCTCGTGGTGACACGAGCGTGTAGCCCTTCAAGTGGCGAACATGAGGACACGACCACGAGATGTGTCGTATCCTGTGTCACGAGCACGAGACGTGCAACCGCGTGCACGACACGGTCTGAGCGTGTGTATCAGTCGTATTTTTCACGACTGATACGGGTTTCGTATCGTGTCCAGGAGTGTCGTGGACACGTGTCAGTATGTGGATCGTGTAGCCCTATGTGTGGGCTACACGTGTGCATGACCACGAGACGTGTCGTGTCTCGTGGTGTGTCCACGAGCGTGAGGAACGCGTGCACGACGCTGTGTACGCGTGTGCGTATCAGGATTTACCCGATTAGGTTTTTGAGTGTTTGGACACATTATTTCGTGTCGTGGTGTCGTGTCAGCCCCCCTAGACACTAGAGGACACTTGGGGCATCACTTACCAACCTTTAGGTTAGAGTCTTAGCTCAGTTTAGCGTGTGTATTTGGGTTACCTATGTTACCTATACACAGTGCCATAATTCCAGATTTGGGTTATTTCCCAGTTTTTTCAAATCGAGATTCAAATCTATTTTTATTATGATTTATGCATGTATATGTGTATTTTTAGTGTATGTATAGGTAGTATATGTGTATATGAGTGTGTAGGTGGGATTTTAGGGTGTATACATGTATATACATGTGTATATACATGTATGTATAATGTAGGTGTGTGTGTGTGTGTGCATTGTGTGTGTTGTGTGGGGACTGGATTCCTGGTTCCAGGAAAACTGGAACACCTCCCCCTTTCCTATGTCATCTAAGTCCCTCTCTCTCACTGTTTTCCTCCTTCACTCTCTCTCTAATTCTCTCTTTCACTCTCTCACATCTCTCTCTCTATTTCCCTCTATATATATATATATATATATATATATATATATATATATATATATATGTTTTATATATATATATATATATATATATATATATATATATATATATATATATATATATATATATGTTATATTATATATAATTATATATATTGGTATATATATAGTTGAGGGTATATATATGGGTTTATATATATATATGGAATGTATACATATGTATATATGATAGCTATCTATATATGTATATATATTGTATATATGTGAGTGAGTTGTATTATATATATAGTGTATTCATATATTGATATATGGGTAGTAGGTAGATTGTGTATATCTATATATATAGATATATATATATATATGTGACTTTCTAGGTATAGTTTTATTTGGAAACCTATAAGTTATCTAGCCTATGGCCTAAGTTACTAGCCTATGGCATTAGGGGCTAACCCCAAATTGACCTAATGACCTAAACACTAACTAGTTGACCCTTGTTGACTAAGGGTTGACCAAAGTCAACCTTAGGTCAAATTTGACCTAGTTAACCTAGAATTGACTAGGATTGACCTAAAATGACTAGTTTAACTAGTTTGACTAAAACCCTAACTAGTTTGACTAGGATTGACCTAAAATGACTAGTTTAACTAGTTTGACTAAAACACTAACTAGTTTGACTATGGTTGACCTAACTTTGACTAGTTTGACTTTAGAGTTGACCAAGAGTTGACTTTTGACCAGATTGACCTAGAATCATGTAGTATGCATAGTGAACTTCAATTTTGCTATTTAGAATACATTGTGACTTGTGTTGCTCTGATCAGGAGCCAGACACCTCTCCTCAGACAGCATATTCTCTACAGACATTCATACAGCAGGCGAGTACATTCTCTGACCGTTTCATACTTGCCAGGATTTATATTCTTGCTCTAGATTACTTTACTTGATGCTGACACGATTGTTATCACGGATTGGTACTATATGGATCTTTTTATGAGATGTTATCCCCCTCGGGAGCATCA